>JTDE01014698.1:0-47284 GCA_014338405.1 Paragonimus skrjabini miyazakii | reverse complement strand
GCAGGGACTCCTATAGGTGATACTGCACTCTGATTTTCCTTCCTGCACTTTTCCTGCGGCTTGTAGCATGTCAAAATATATGCTCCGATCCTACTACTGAATAGCAGTTGTATGAGTAGTATGTTACGATCGCTCAACTCCACTGCACTAGTATCACGACAAGCTCGATAGTACGACATATCAGTGAACCTATGAATTTGACAGTGATCGGATATATTTCGAAGAATGCGTACAACAAACTGAGTGATGTCAACTATATTTAGTGTCATTACTGAATGGTGCTTATGAATCTTACTAAAAGTTCCTCACATTCTTGGAGTATAGTGAAATTATTCAGCTCACTATTAAAATTGGTAACGATATATTATAGATTGACACTAACTCTTCACAACGACACCACTGTGAATAATTAATTGATGTAGGATAGTTGGTGGATTAGGTCTACTTCACAAAATTCTGTTGTCGAAACATAAACTAAAAATATCAGGGTGAATATAACTTGAAAAGTCAAAACCAAATACAGCCGACACTAAATCGACATTCGACCAACCTGCTTTATTAAGTTTGTTTCCCGCACAGATATTTCATTCTAAAAACGGTTAGCGAAAATAGAGAAAGACTACCGACCTTCACAATACAAGACGCTCATTTCTTTAAAACGCACTAGATGCTATACGAAGCTGGCTACTGGAAATCATTAACGTGACAGTGCCGGCAGGCATTTCATCACGTCCGCCTGTATGCGATCGATTACCTACCAACGCGTGCGTGATTGTTACTCACTTAACTGCCGGTACAACTTATCGATCACATTCCACCGGGATAAGCGATATTAAAACAACACGTAAGTTAGTCAGTAAAAGTGCGTGCTTCTGTTCGCATCTGTTTTCTGTACAAGAGGAGTGCAAAGAACATGTTGTTGTGTGATGCATGACATTATTTCCAAAGTGTGCCATCTGTGGACAGAATTATTTCATCTCAAACAGTTCTCTGAACACCTGTTTACACGCTGGTACAAAATCTGCTCTTGCCATTCGGTCGCTCCGGAAACGGAACTGTCGATTACTTAGAAATACACTGTTATAATCCGGCAATATACTTGAGGAAATAAAACCCCTTCCACCGCATCCTCGCATTGACTGTGAAACAAGTTTGTAGATTGTATGTTTAATAATGAACTTTCGTTTGCATATGTCGACATTAAGTAACGTCGAGAATGATTCTAAAAGTTGTAGTCGGGTCCTCCGTCCGAGGGGAGTTCTGAAACAATAAAGTTATCCGGGCAAATGCTTCATAAGAAGAACCTCCGGTTTTGGTATACAAATGCCTGCATCATTAGCAACAAGTGGAGGAAGCTTCAGGAACATAGTAAGGGTTTCGATGTCATAGCTGTGGCTGAAACATGGCTAAAACTGAAAGTGGCTTTGGGGAACTGTCCTCCAGAGGGCTTTTCCGTCTACAGGAAGGACCGCTCGAATGGGCGCTTGGATGGAGAAGTCTGGTTGTTGGTAAGCGATCAATACAAGCAGCGGGAGGTCCCCTTCTCATCAAACACGCCGAACATGCTGAAAATCTCCTGCTATATTCAGCAGGATAACGGAAGTCTGCTTATTTTCGGCGTCTGTAGGGGACCACTGGCAGGCAATGACGAGGATATGCTTCTGCTAAATGTCTTGAACGCTCTAGCTAGTGATTCAGTGAACTTAGTGGTAGCTGGAGACTTCCACCTCCCAAACATCTCTTGGGACTACGAAACAGCCAGGACGGGTATTCCCGAAGGAATATTCCGGGACTGATTGCACTCTAATTCGTTAAGTCAACATGTTCAGATGCCTACTCAGTTCCGCCACGGACATGCACCATCCGTGTTGGATCTAACAGTTATTCTATATGAGTAGGTTATTGTAGACTTGAAAGGTGAGGCCCCGTTCGGAAAAAGTGATCATTGTGTTCTGAACTTCGAAGTCCGTGTGACCAAAAAGACCTCACCTTAGAAAATTTATACGAAATTTTCGTCAAATGGATAGTGCGCGGTTTTTGGAAGCGGTACGGAGCATGTCCTGGGTTCCTGAGGGGGAAAACGGTTCTCTAGAAGATATGTGGAAAGTCATCAACGAAGGGCTTATAGCACTAATGGACCAGTTTGCACCCCTAGTTCCAAGAAGAGTTCGAAATCGTCTGACCTGGTGGAGAAAAACGGTGCGTAGAGCGCTTTTCAACAGGAATAAATGCTGGAGGGAATACAAAAGAAAACGAAAAGCCATCGTAACTGGCTAAACTATAAAGCTTGTAGAAATGCAGCCCGCAAGACCCAGCGCATGGTAGAATATTGCTTTGCAGCAAGCCTTGCATACAAGGCAAAAGTAGCTCCGAAGCATTTTTACCCGTATCTTCAATCCAAGGGAGCCTGCAGGGAAGAAGTAGGAGCTGTATTGACAAAGGAAGGTAAACCAGCCACTGATGAAACAGAGAAAGCCAACTTCCTTCGTGAATTTTTCCAGGTTGTTCACTGGAGGGACGATGTCAACACGGTCCTGACCTCACAGTATAATGGACAATATAGTTCTCACTAAGGAAGAGATTCGGAAGGTCCTAGGCTTCCTTAAGCCGTCAAATCTCGCAGGAGCTCATGGTATCTATCCGAGCATTGTTAAGCCATTGGCGGAAGTTCTTCAGCGTCCAATATGGAAGCTGTTTAAGACTTCCTTAAGGGGGGAATCCCAGATGAGTGACCAGTAGCCATGGTGGGAGCTATTTATAAGGGAGGTACGCGAGACAAACAAAATAATCACAGACCAGTGAGTCTGACCAGTATAGTTGGAAAATGCCTGGAAAAGCTAGTTAGGAACAAGGTTTCGACGTATCTTGTTGAGAATAACCTTCTTAGCATTGCACAACACGGTTTCCAGAAAGGGAAATCATGTCTATCCAGCCTTTTGTACTCCATGGATGAGGTCACTAGACGATTGAACGAAGGCCGAAAAGTCGAAGTTTGCTACTTGGATTTCAGCAAGCCCTTGGGTTCAGTAAATCATCGTTATCTCATCCACAAAATGAGATTGTTTGGTATCTCCAATCTAGTGAATGAATGGTTAGAGGATTCCTTACATAACGTGGTTTTTAAAGTGAACGCTGGAAGCGGATTCTCTGAGGTAAGCATAGCCCATAGTGGCATCCCTCAATGGTCCATTTTGGGTCCTTTCTTGTTCCCGCTGTTTGTAATTGATCTAGTGACTGGACTTAACAACCCATGCTTCGTATTCGTAGGTGATGGTAAGACAGCAGGGTCTACAAATCATGCCGCATTAACGCAGGATATGAAGGCAGTAGCAGAGTGGTCTCTTAAATAGGACCTTCTACTGAATGTTATTAAGCGCTACGTGTTAACTGGAAGCTCTGAACCCCTGGAACTACCCGGTCCCCAGGGTCCTTTCCTCATTGAATGCACAGAGAAAAGACCCGAGACCTGGGAGTGTTGATCAAAAACGACTTCAAACTCTCAGCTCAATGTGCAGCTGCTGCACACGGAGCTCACAGTGAGCTGTTTAGACTTAAGCGAGTTTTGTCTAACAAGCAACCGGAAGTATTCCTGCCGCTATACAAGGCCATTTTTCAGCCTCACCTGGAGTACTGCGTGCAGGCGTGGGCTCCCTACCTACGTAAAGATATACAGCGCATTGAGAGAGTACAACTCGCAACTCGAATGATCATGGGATTTAAGGGTAAACCTTAACATGACCGAGTAAAGGAGCTCGGATTGTACTCCATGGAAAGAAGGAGAGTGATAGGTGATCTGATCTAGACCTTCAGAACACTGAGAGGCATAAGTGGCGTAAAGTCCACGAACGTGTTTGCACAAATGGGTCAAGAAGCTATCACCAGAGATCATAGTCTCCGATTGAAGGAAAGTGGGGCTCGTTTAGAAGTACGAGCAAACTTCTTCAGCAACCGGATAGTGAATGCGTGGAACAAGCTTTCATATGAAGTATCTCATAGCGATAAGGTAATCCTTTTCGAACTGCGGCTGAATAAAGTATGGCAAGAGGTCTTTCCAGATCTTCTTTAACATAGCGGATAAGACTTAGCAGGTAGTGGTAGCATACGGAAAAGTGGTAGCGTAAATGCTCGTTTTTGCCTTGCAGTCAGTGTTTCAAGTTACATCTGTGACAGAGTGGTCGTGTAAGCATACTCACATGCCGTAGGTAATGTAACACAAACGTATATGGTTAAGCCTTCCATTGTAATTTATGGTGTAGAAAGCATAGGTTTTCAGGTTGAGAATGGAGGTTGGTCGGATAGTATCACCCCAGTGTTTTCTGGGCTATGGTATTAATACATTTCTCAAAATGGTAACCTATCAACCTCTGAACCTTTCAAGTCCATTCACACTTCCCTCTTTTTCGGTCTCACATACCGAGGTGTTTTCATAGGTTGGGATGTCTGCTCGGCAAAATTGGGAACTGCTGATCAGAGACAAAGTTGCTAAAGCGTTTAAACATCGTCGCCTGCAGACCAGGAGCGATGATACCACGGGTGGCAACTAGAGCAACCTGCATTCAGTCCCACACCACTGTCTATTCAGCGTTTATGAGATTGAAGCAGTTCCCTTCTCATTAGTGCATTTTTTACACGTTTTTGTTATGGGGTAACGGGTTGATAGAGTTACTGGCTATATAGAGTTATTGCTATAAAGAGTTACTTGCTGGTTAGAAAAGGCTTCCCCAGTTGGTAGAATACTTGCACAATTAGGGGAAGATGAGGACCAAAGACGTCGGTGGCAGCATATCTACGGAAAAGTACTTTTCCGATTAACCTATTCAAGAGGGGATGGCACTGTAGTTGCAGTTGGGGGGTTCGCTAATGCCTCCTCCATGGAGTATACCACTACCTGTCGGTCTTGTCTGTCATGGTTGAGGTCTTTTGTAGTGTGAGGAAAGTTTGCGCCAATGATCATGTATTTAAACAGCCATTGGGGTTTGCGACTGTTTTTCTTTTATTCTCTTCTCCCTCATTCTTCTTGCCCACATAGATTACTAGAAATCGAAAATCGGAATCCGAAAAATTCCGTCATTCTTGCTTCAAATGTGACACTCGCAGCTGTGGGTGCTGTTCCTTGGCATGCCGATGCAAATATTCTGGACACTGGATTGGCAACAGCCATTTCGTCCTGTGCAAATTGAAGTTCAACTTGTACTGACTATTCAGGGCACTGATGTTAACTGCGCGAAGGTCAATATAATTTCTTTCATTATAAAAACCCATTCCTTCCTTTTCTTCAGCTTACAATCTAAGGCTTGTTCTCTCCAGTTTACTAGTTGTTGGTGCTGTTGTTGATTAAAAAAATTCGCTATTCTATACTGGATACCATCAAAGGGATCTAATGAAATGATTGTGTTCTGAGTCACGAACGCGGATGGCACAAGGATTATTTATACAGGAGAGCAACAGTTGGGCTATGCGTTTCAACAAGACAACAAACAAAAACACTCATATTCGTATGGCCGTTGGGCCAGACTGTCACAGTTGCCACACACGCCAATGCTCATTCCCTGTACGTTCATTTACGTACCAAGAACCATTTCATGCGGTGCTGCATTTCGACGTCTCTTCTTGTATTTTTTCTGTGGCTGCTTCCATGTCAAAATACTTACTCTGACCGCACTACCGAGTAGCAGTGGTTTGATTAGTTTAGTGCGATCGCTCATCCTCACCACAATCCTCCCCCGCAAACATTGTTTCGGCTGCAACAAAGGCCTCTCAGGTTCTCTTCGTTCTCTAGACAATCTGCGTGTCGGCGTCGGTGATGTTGATATACCTGGTGTGCATTCTCTTATGTTCGGGGTGTTGTACCACTTGCAAAGCTGGCTTCCGTGTATTCGGTGTTCATTCTTCTCAATCTTAATCAGATACAACTGGCCACGGCGGTCCACTACAACATAAGGTCCTCTCCACTTCGTCAGGAACTTCCTAGATCCGGGTCCTGTTGCACCAGGACTCCGCCTGTCTCTGTATTTCACCTTCGAACCAATTTCAAACATAGCACGTCTACCCGATAACCTTGCAGTTGACTGTTCCTTAGAAAATTCTTGTGTGTTTACCAAATTCTGGTTGGCCAATCTCTGAGCTTCTGCTAACTCATGCATGCTGATCCGTCGGTCTCCCCATAAACCAATTTCTTGAGCAGCTGGGATGCGTGGCACGTGACTGTACATTGGCTCGAATGGCGACTTCTCCGTTGTCCCTTGTGGTGAACAGCGGTTGGCCAACAGAATGAACGGTACTGTTTCCTCTCGAATCCCTCCTTTCACTGCCATCCACATTTTGACTGTGCGATTGTTTCTTCTCGTCAGTGCATTTGATTGAGGATGTTATGGCGTCGTCTAAATTTTTTTGATTCTGAAGCGCTCGAAGCAGTTCTGAATCTCTTCACTTTCGGAGCAGGCGCTTTGATCATTTAGTATGCTTCGCGATATTCCATGACCTGCAACGATGTGTTCTATCAGCGTTCTGCTCACAGTGAATGCACGCTGATCGGGTATATTGGCTGCTTCGATCCATCTTGTGAAATGTTCCGTCTTGACTTTGATGTATTGACTTCCAGAACTGGTTCCTGGAAGTAGGCCCATCGCATCCAGCGACCATAATTCCTCGATTTCATTAACCGGAATTGTTTGTGTAAGATACTTACTGGGGTAGTTGGAGCTCTTCAGTAGCTGACATTGCTCTCAGTTCACCGTTAGTGGCTACTTCGAGCATATCATCCGAAGAAAGTAAGCCGTGATTGTGGACTGCACAACCAAGTAGACGTAATTCACAATCACTCAACACTTGGTCCATATCGGTCAATCGTGCAAACCAGGCATGCGCGTCTGTGATTAATCGGAGGCGAGTCTGACCAGCAATATGTAGTCGCACGACAGAATCACATAAAGCTTGACTTTGAATAGCTATGGATGGCAAGGTCGTAGCCTGGATAGCATCATTTCCTCGATACAATGGTATTTCGGTGCTTACCTTTCTGTACCAGTAATTAACAAGCCAGAGAATACTTACTTTCTTAACAGAAGACAGCAACCTGCTCACTTAGTTGAAATAGAAACATACGACAAAGGACATGCCATGCCATCATACGCGCTTCGCAGTTGCACCATATTCTGAAGGTTCCAGAACCAGCTTCACTATAAAACCGCCGGCGTACGGAACGGAACTGTCTCAAATCACCATAGGAAGCAAATGTCCGAACACGGATTTTGGCAAAGATAGAACAATGTCCCGACAATATCGTGCAGAGTGTCACCGGTGAATTCCCGCGCCTGATGGATCAGACTCATGACACCGCTACGATCCACCGGAACAGTCAGTCAAACGTCCACATGGTACCTTCAAGTTTTCCAGCCAAGGCCACACCAAATTCAAAACGGGACAACCGAACAAAACCACCCACCCCATGTTGGCAATGCAGTAGGTGATATTATGTCCGCTACTATTCGTCCAAACAGCATCCATGTACCCACTTCTCCCAGCGGGGACACAAAAAGGACAAGTGTCGTTTAAAGAGTCACCAGGACTTGTTTGATTAAAACCCCACAAGCCACACAAGCTCCGCTTCTTAAGAGTGCTGGCCGTTCTCACAGCAAGAAACGACGACCATGTACACGCAGAAGGTATGTTTCCGTCTCCATCAACGGCAAGTCAGTCGGACTACAGATGGACATTTGACCCAACATTACGTTAATCTCTGACCGCTGATGCCACCTGACTTGCAAGCCTACAGTACTGTCAAGAACCCAGATGGTAGTCGAGTGTTCATCATTGGCAGAGTACAATGTACTGTTGTCGCCAACGGATCGTCAATCACGGTTGCTAGCTGCGTGACTCGCAGGCATGTTACTGGACTGCTTGGGGTAGACCAACCGGCTACTACTATTTTACAGGTCATCACTCCGAAAATGTAACTGAAATCTGTCTCTGCAACCACCCGCAATCTTTCCAGAAGTTTGCGTTTAGCTCAAAAACTCTTCAACAGAGGCACCGGGATGTGTTCACAAAGGGGCTCGACTCCTGCACCAAAGCGAAGATAATTTTATCTGTTTAACCCGGAACGAAGCTGCTGTTCCGACCCAGGCTTCCAATCCTGTAGGTTGCACTGGCAACCGTCGAGCGTCTTAAGAAGACCGGGCTGATCGGACTGGTCAGTCCTCAACGTCGTGGGCAAATGGACCAATGGAACAATACGGCTATGTGCAGGCTACTCTGCAGATCTGAGTAACATTTTCGAGAAGCACAAGTATCTCTTGTCGATACCAGATGATCTCTGCACGAAGCTTATTTACAACTGCCAGTCGCTGACAATCCCAATAAACTGTTGGCAGTGAGCACTCGCAAAATGTTTTTGATTCACCCGCCTGTCATTCAGTGTAAAGACGGTGTCAGCCATCTTTCAACAAATGGTGGATACGACGATCACGGAAATTTCCGGTGCGGCCGCCTATCTAGACGACATTATGGTTCACTGATGAGTGGACCGAGATTTGGTTAATTTCAAGTTGAACATCACACAATTGATCGCAGTTGTCACATTCCCATAGACTTTCCAGCCGGACCACTTCGAAAAGTGAGGTTAATGGCGCAGTGGTCAACACGGTTGTCTCATGAAAGCGTGGCCGGAGTTCTAGTCCCGGAAGTGGCAAGGATATGTACTACTGACGAGCTCTAAAGAGAGCGAAACTCGAGTCTAATGCTTCGTGTCGAGAGGGGTCGGCTGGAAAGTTTATGGCAGTGCGACAGCTGTGATCAATTGTGGATGATGTCCAACTTGGGACATTATAATTATCGACCAGAATGAAGAAGGTAGACCTAACCGCAACTCTTTTGAGTTAATACGGCTTTCAACACATGCAGCATCTGAATGTCCAGGATCAAACACCTTGTATTCATTGTGGACAAAGTTGGTTGACGAGCTGATCGAGCCAACGCAGTAGTCCTTTGGGACAGGTCGTCTCTGACAAACATACCACTTCTATGGTCTTTCTTGGGGTTAATCAGTGACAACAGTATCTTCCTTCTAGAAACATATCGAAACCAAACACCAGTAAGCCGTCTGCTTTCCAAGGATGTCACATGGGAATGGTCAAGAGAATGTCATCATTCCTTCGATCTAGTGAAACTTCTGTTGCTCTCGGATCCCCTTCTAACATACTACGATCAGATACTTCTGCCCGTACTGATTGCTGACCAATGCAGTCATGGGGTAAGTGCCATCATATAGCATGGTTTTCTAGATGTTAAGGTAAAAAGCAACCGCACAAACAGCGAAAACGTTTACACCTCCTGAGCAAAACTACAGCTGGATCGAAAGAGACCCTCTCAGTCATCCTCACGGTGAGGAAGTTTCAAAACGAGCTGTACGGTCCACATTTTTATTCGCTGATGGATCGTAAGTCATCGCTCTTAATGTTTGGTTTAGAAATCTCGGCTTACACGACGAAACGTTTGCACCGATGGGCAATAATACATCTTGTTAAGGGCCTCGCGATACAGTATCGTTTCACAACCAGCTTTGTTCAGGTTGACGCTTCAACCAGACTTGTCAGATCATAGGCACTTAACAACGAGAATACGGTAATCGCAGCAACCAACATCGAGCGTGAATGCTTTCACTCCTCAGCGATGCTGTCAGAAGAGATGTGTTCGAGTAGGTAATCAAACTAGTGTACTTTGAAACGAATTATTAAGGTCGAACGCACAACTTCGTCAAGTTTAAATACCACTGAGAGTTTATTGAAATACTCCTACTATCTTGATGCTCTTATACTCTTGGGCAAATGCGTCATGTTTACCGAAATGCTAGCAGTCCCGAAAGTTCTCCAATGACAGGTGCTCAAGTAGTTCCGCAATGGGTACTTATAGAATTAAGGAATCAATTTTGCGACACGTAGCTTTCTCTGCCGGTCACGAATGAGACAACAGACTGATTGGGACATCGTGTTGCCTGGCTAGAAAAAAATCGTTGGAAATGTGAAATAATTTACAGGCCAACAAAGGATTCTGACAAAGGTTTCTTGTAGAATTTGCGGAGCCTTGTTTTTTGGCTAATGCCTATCTGGTTATCATCGATGCCCACACCAAGCGGCTATGAGCCCACGACTTACGACAGCCAAATACTGAACTTATTCTAGAGAAGGTATCTGAAATCTTTAGCTGTTTCGGACTGTCAAGGACAACGGTTCTCAGTTCCCCTCTTCTGTCTTCCAATGCTACTGTAAACGGTTGTGTCTATCATACATGCGATATCCAATGTATAATTCACAAAGAATGTGTAAGCTGAACGTTTTGTAGATGTCTCTAAACGTGCACTGTTGAAAGCCAGAGAAGAAAGGCACCCAAATTACGTCCTACAGGCTATCTGAACAAATTATCAAACGAACTTAAACTAGACAATCCAGATGGAAAGTTGCCGGCAAAATGCATGTGTAATGAAAAGCTAAGGGCTACGCTTGATATCAGGGTCCTTGATTCAAACAGTAACGGAGGACGCAACGTTAGAACAAAAAGACAGTACCATTGAAAACACGGAGCTCGTGCGGGAAACTACATGATGGGTGAAAGCTTTTCATAGGCCAGACGGATGAAAGAAAGCAGCAAGCTACCGATGGCGAAGATAACTGCCCTATTAGGAGAGTTACACGGCAAGAAAATCAGATTTGCTGGGGCTGTGAGGACCAGATAAAACCAACCACACAATGTGGTATATTGTTGAACGCATTCAAATTGAAGAAGAACGGCCTCCCAGAAGCGAAAATTCACCAGAACCAACGTTGTACTTGCAAGGATGTAAACATATGTGCCCTTAGAATCGAGATGGCGAGCCAACAGCACCAGAGAACTTGTCAAAACCATCCAAATGGATTCTCTGAAGCAGTCTTATGATAGAAGTCAACCATCAAGGGATAGGTATAGAGTGAATCTGTTTTTCCATCCAAAATGGACTCCAACTGTCGAAAAGCGATTTTGTCCAATCAGACTGAACAAAAATTCCCAGAACGGACCAGTGACTCGCTATTTTTTACCTAGACGACTTTTAGTCCGCGATTATCATCAGTCTCTTAGATACCTTAGCTACTATTTTCAGTAACTGTCTTTCCGTAACGCACTTTTTGAAGCAGAACAAAGTGGCCTTTTGTATTCGTCTTTTGATTCGACTTGAGAAAAGCAAATAGGAACAATAGCGTTGTTCTCTGAACCCAGGATTTTCCTTTTTTTCTCATGGTATAACCTTCGAATTCTGTCATGCACTCTTCTTCTTCGTGGTTGTTCCGGCAAATCTTCCGAGGGTTTGCAACACGCCCGAAGTTGAAGAGACTGACAAAACCGAAACATTTTTCCTCTTTGACGCAGTGGACTAACACACTTTTATTCGAAATATGTATATACATATATACCCAGCTGTGAAAAAATGTAATCCAATTATGGAGCCATCGTCTTCAGGGCAAATGGGTGACTTACAGTCCTCTCTTGGCACGTTAATTCAGTGATGTGTGTGGACATAACCACAATATTAAACATTGGTTGCAACGTTTTTACTTTAGTACTTAATGAGGAGTGGGTGTGAAAGTGAACCGCATGATTTGAATGTCATTAACATGCTGGACAGAAGAACTGCTATTTTCTTCTAGAGCGATCAGCAGTAAACACCTGCAGTTTGTTCTTCTGTCTCACTTTGGGAATTATGGGCTGCGATAGCCCATTGAAAATGAGTGAGGAGCTAACTGCATTTTAATCCTTGAGAGCTTGCATCAAGAGCTAGAAGGTATGCCCAGTTGGACAAAGTATGTTTGTCTGTAATAATCGGCATGCAACTCTCGGTAATATTTGAGCTGAAACCTTCAGATATCCCGACCTACTATTAACATGACTGCGAGATAGTAAAGGAATTAGCCAATTAACCTCAACATGTATTCAGCAACCAAATATCACGTGTGCTTGGAAGGTAAAACAACCTGTCCGACAGTCCAGATGGTTTGGTTTGGAGAAGAAACCCGGAACTGTTTACATGAGGTTGTTAATTAAATATGGTGTACAGATATCCCGCAGTCATCACGGAGACGAAGCAGTTTACAAAGAGTAACATGATCATATATACTGTAAACCGGTTTGTATCATATGAGTAGCCTGAGTGGGTCGACGGAACTTTATAATCGTATCGTACACGTATAACCGAGGTAAGTTTAAATAGTAGTCATCTGTTTTGGGAGTCAGTAGTCATGATACATCTGATGCTGTGAAGGAAAACATCTCATAACAGTATGATGCACATTTTTAAATATACCATTTAGGGGGAATACCGTGAACAATTTCAGTTGGTCATCAGCTGGGGAAGATGTTAAAGAGTCGGCTAGGGTTGATGAGACTTGTGAGGTTTCACTGGAAAGTTCGGCCAGTTCCTCCTAACCCGGTCACATTTCGCAAAGATCTTCGAAAAGGCGAGCATCCTGATGACCATGACTTCAGTTACAACAGACTGCATCTTATAGTGAGTGTTTAATACTCACGTTAAAGTAGACACAGTATGGCACAACACAACCTAAAGTAAAGCGTACAAATAGTACGCAATTTTTCGTACCTCTGGAAGGGTATTATGTAAGATAATTGATTTTTCTGGCTTCGTTTTCCACGAATGGCATGCATCTTATAAAACCAAACATTTGAAAACAACACCCTACTTTCTGGCGTCTGATGAGTTAGCGGAGTAACAAGCAAAAACACTAATAGAAGGTCTCAATAACAGGCGGCATCTTCAGTGATAACCAAACCGGAGTGGTTATTATTTCTTGACCAACAGCATCAACAATAAATAACAAGCAGACGTCAAGTCGACTTGCTGCTTGGACACTGTTAATGAACGTGATCAGCCCAAGAAATTTTTGAAGCTTGACAAACAGCAGAACAAAATACGATGATGCAGCATCAAGAACGTGACAGGATATTTCATTTTTCATCAAACTAACAAATAACCACATCTGACGGCGAGGAAAGATTCACTGAACTAACGGTTAGACAGCCAAAAGCCAAAGCACTGATAGACGTTTAGTCAAGCATCCTAAAAATCACGCTTACAGTCAGTACGTTTTTAAGTCTGGTATACAGGCGATTACAAATTCCATAAATGGAACAGATTTATACACCACAAACTGGACCCATGCACTGCTCCACGATTCAAGATAAGTTAGTTGAGAGTCAACACACGTGACCCCATCTAACATGTTACGGGATGTGGCAATACTGGCAGGCGCCTAACCATCCGTGATTGCTTGCGATCGATTTGAGGTTTGTTCACATGTATTCAGGTTGAATATATCGATCTGTTTTTAGCATGAGGTAGCGAATTTGACACAATGCATGTTCGGTATGTTTGCTCGCACCTGTTGGTTCAACTGAAAACTGGCACTGGATATGTTGGTTCGTGTGCACTGAAAAGAATGACACTACAGTGAACGGCATCAACAGCCATTTTAGAGTAGATAATGTTGTTGACTTAATGTTACACACTTGTAGTGGATTAGCATCGTGAATATATGAACCACCTATTTAGGTATATTCCTTTTTTAGGTTTGGGTAATTGAACTCCCCTTAACCATCTGTCCTTTTACCAGCATGTGCCATCAGTACATTCAACTGAATACAAACACTACATAGCCACTCGTCTGACATACACTATGATTATTGTGGCTGACAGTACGTTTGGATGAGACAAACATCTTAAGTACTACATAGTCGCAAATTACCGAACATTGTCCTGGCTGTTTGACTACGTGTTATGCTTCTAATATTCATGTTTCTATCATTTAATACGCAGTTCCCTAAATACAAAATCAAGTCTACTACCTTGAGAACTTCATTGTCTAGTGCGAAATTAACAGCATTTCGGAAACATATTGTGGTTTGAACCCGGGAGACGCATATAAATGAGAGAGCAGAAAGGATAATACATTCCAGTGGAATCTGTGCATAATGGAGGCTTTTGAACAACGGTTGATTCTTGTCAAAATAATCTGTTCCACGTTCCTACTGAAGAGCACACGACTACCTGTGTCCATATTAAATAGGTGCTTTTATTGTTCTGCTTATTAAGAAATCAAACAAGAACTTCGGGTAAGGAATTCTGTCATGCTTCATAGCTCTTGAGGTAATCTTGTCTGACGAGCGACGATCATTGTTAGCAATCATTTTCCTTACGCTATCTTCGACGTGACTTGATTCGGAGTGGATTATTCAATCAATCAGAGACTCGTGACCAAATTTTAATTTAAAAGAATTGACTTTTATACAACGATATTTTATTACTGTATTCTGAAGTTTCCGCCTACACTCCTTAGTTTCTTCTAAAGACAACGAAAAACTTGACGAACTGTTTTAATCTTGATGCAGCTAGATAGATTTTGGTGCATACTATTCGGAACAGATTGACAAACATATATGAAGCGGCTTAGATAGATTGTGGAAAAAATTTGCCATACAATGTTATAATGCGGTTAAAGGTTTAGTTGAAAATCTTTCTATTACGTCATAGTGTAGTGAGAATGAGCGATCGCAATATACTACTCACACGACCGCTATTCACTAAAGAGACCAGAGCATGCAGTTTGACATCGAAATAGCCGGAGAAAAAAATACAGGAAGAAACATCGAGGTGCAGTATCGAACACAATGTTCCTTGCTACTTAACGGAACTGAACATTGACGTCTGTGGCAACCGAGACAATCCGGGCCGAGTATTTTAAGCAAATGAATGGTTTTGTTTGTTGTCCGGTTTAAGCGCTTAACCCAATGTGTTGCTTTCTTGAATAAATAACCCAGTCTTGGCTCAGAACAATACAACACTACCGTTTATGCGGTAAACATCACTCTCCCGTGTAACACGATCTGTGCACAATCGAATGAATGTTTCTTAACGTGAAGCACTTGATTATGTCTACTAGGTTTAATAAGTTTGTCAGATCATGATATGCTTCTGAATGAAACTGTGATGCATGACAGAAGGCTGTTTCGGTGAAATCTTTTTCAATCATTTCCCTATTGAATAAATCACTATCTGCTGTCAGTAAGACAACATTGAGCATCGAATCACTCCACAGCTAATCTCTTTTTGGTACTTACCTCCAATAACCAGCGTTAAAGATTTCGTGTCCTTCAGACCCTTTTTTAACCAATACCTGCACTAACTTACTGTCAGTGTTTGATGTCTTCATAATTCGCCGTATGAGTTATTTTGAATTATACATCTCAATGACCTTCCGGAACAAATTCGACTCAGTCATAATCAGTGAACTGTTGTCGTATTATCCGAGTTGCTCACTTGCATGACTCAACTGTGGGAATTGTGTTATGCAGTATCTCAGTAAAATCGCAATTCCCTAGAAACACGAGAATGCAGTAAGTGAGTCATAAACTGAATGCATATCATGAGGTTTCACATATATAAAAGTATATATTATTTTATGTTCATTTTGAAAATTATGCGAATTCTATTAGTGGTATCCACCGTGTCGTTTTAGTAACTTGATTATTCCACCTGTCTGTGAAAATTCAGCCAGCTCTACATGCCACTTGCCATTCCTGTTTATCGAGTAAACGGTGTGGATTGCTGACGGTATTACAAGCAGGTATATTCTGTCTCACCTTTCGCAATATTGTGTTTGACACAGCTAGTGAATTATGCTATAGGTCTACCAAAACTAGATATTTTAGACCATGCTACAAGAGGTGACAAGATGTCAATCATTTTTTCTTTGCATTTGTAATATTTCTTAAGGATTCGTAGTCTTTGTCTTATATGGTTTTTATTCCTAGTTTTTTGCTGATTATGAAACGTTGGTACTTTTACATCACCAGTAGAATCCAGACTGCTGGGTTACTGTGTTACAACTTACATTCTCCTATTATCGAATTGTCTTCGAACAACATGTAAGAGAATAGCAATCGCTGAATTGAAAAGAAGATGCGATCGAAGGTTCCACGGCATAAGTTGGCAGGCGAAAGTGTGAAGTCACGAAGCTCAAATGTGGCAGTCAATACCAAGAGTAAACTTATATTCTGAGTGTACAAATTAGTTGATTAAGTAGCAAAACTGAAAAGGAACTGTATACACACTAGCCTGATACAAAATTGAGACATCAGCCCTAGCTGGGAAGAAACCTCCAACTGATTCGGAATTCTTATAATAAACACTCTTCTTTCATTTATAGATTATTTACTGTTTAACTAGTTATTTTTTGTCGTTACCTTTAATAAGGCATCAGCGCCGACGGATATTACAGTGTTGATATTTGTTATGACAATGAGAACATAGTGTGTATAACAATTATTTGCAGTGCAAACCCTTTTTCGAATTACACATATCACTGATCGAAAATCCCAACTAGTTGTTTGCCATATATGTCATTTGGGATAAGGTGATGGAGTGGTCGATATGGTGACGTGCATATGTACTTTACACGTATGTGATAATATATTAATAGCTTACAGATTCACATTTATGAAGGAATTTCAGTTAGTTTTGGTTTTAAAAAGAATCAATTTCGAACAGGACAGGATTTTATCAGTGTCCTCTAATACAATCAGCCGGTTATTTGATTTGCTCTTGGTCAGAAATGGAGCAATGTCGCGACCATGATACCCTAGATAACTGTTAATGACGATTTTCGTTTGGTCTCACTTAGGTATGTCCATTTTCACGGAGAAGGCTACCTGTAGTGAGGAGTCTGCAGGAGACGGTTGACGACCGACGTGGAACCAGTAAACATGTCAATTGATACTCGCTGAATCCTGCATGTGTTACCCGAACTGTTACTGCGCACATATACAACGATCATATATTCTGATAGCGATGACCTTGGAGATTGGTGGCAGTCGCACTCTGAGTGATCTACAGTGGGCTTGTTGGACCTTAAATATTACTTCGGAAAACTTCAGTTGGTTTAATTTGATAGTCAGTGTCAATCAAGCGAGAGCTGATTGCGTTTAAAATAGGCTTAGCCGAAACACTTCAAGGTCGTTTCAGGAGGTGTGAGAAATTCTCTCCTGACGGCCGCCTTGCATTCCCTGCAGCGTAAGCCGCGTGGCAACAACTGGTTAATCATATAAAAGCAGAGGTCTACAGCATCTTCATGTTGAAAGCGGTGAGTAAGTGCGTTGCTGTCTTCGGCGGATGAACAGCTAACTAACCCATCAAAGCTGGACATGGCACACCGCACATTTACACGGCTATGTTAAGGTCAAACACACTAGGTCAATCGCATGTCTTTTTTGGTTACCCATTGGTGTACGTTAGAACAAACAGACAGTAAAACAATAAACGGTCAGCTTCCAGGCGTACGTGGTAAAATATATCAACCTAATTAGTTAGATCGGATTCATACAAGTAAACTTTACGATTAAAGTATTTTCATTGTTCTGGTTCTATAAAGGAAGATTTTCATAGAAAATAAAACTACGAATTTACCCGTATGTGTAAGAGTACTATCAAAGTAACTTGAAATGGGTGTCACTCAGCTTGTCGAATAGAAACTAGTTTGTTCATTGTCATTGTTTCATGGCATGAAAATAGAATCAATGCTGTTGCTGTTTGATTCCATTAACACTCATGTAAGTTACTAAGCAATTTGGACGTACCATTTGATACCTGTCAACGTTTCAGAAGATGTTACATACTGAAAGTGCCAATCTTCTAGCTGATAGAAATTCATCATACCGCGCATCACTCGGATTGTAAGTTGCAGTATCTCGCCGCATAATAACATGTAATGGGCCAGCAAAAATCCATGAAGTGTTATAGACTGCGTTCCTTATAACTGTATGTTTGCTCGTTAACTTTGATTTTCTCTACTCCTTTTTACTAACTATCTGTTGCCAGCGGAATGCCCGCTGGCGTATCCACTATGATTCACACACTTCGATGTTTCTATGATGATGTGAAGATGATTGCCGTCTTAGCTCAGTATTCAAACAGGATTTTGGTAAAGATAGCTTATCAACCGGCACATTTGCTTCAGATCAACTTCGGGCAGGTCACCATAGTAAACTGGGCATATTTAACTATATTTGGCGATAGTAAATGATGAAAACACAGTACTGCTTGTTTCAGACCACCGTTGGGGAGGGAATTACAGGAAATTTCACGACATAGTCAGAATCACATCTTTATTACTGGCTGCTGCGTCCCACTTTGAGCGGTGTTATGCTGGTTCAGGTGTCTGTATGTTGTAAAGTGCGGTCAAAACCAACAAGCGTGCACAAGTCGTGTGCATGGCTTACTGGGCCTTTGGCTCATGCTTGTTTCTTGTTGGTTCCTTTTACAGGATTTTAGCTGGAACCCCCTACTTCCGAAGAACGCTGTTCCCTGGTGTCTCTACGTTGCCCCTAACGTTGGTCCGCAGGCTTAACGGACAACCAGAGTATAAACAGTTGGCTTGCATGTTACAATGTATGTTTTTAAGTTTGCCGCCTCAAAACTCACGGCTAATATCACATGGTCGTATTAGTGAATTTAAACGAGATGATCTGTCACGTGAACGTCTCACCATCATCGTAGATAACAATACATCAGTGTTTATCACTGAATCTTAATTGGGAAACAATCAAGAAATAAAAACAAATCTTGTACAGGAACAGATAAGAAGAAAAGAAGGGGAGGGAAAGCGACCTAACTATCGGAAACGTCCATATTCGAACACTCAACACTAACGTACCTACACCTAGCAAAGGGACAGTCGATCTATAAGCGAAAATAAAGCTTCATCAGCGAAACATCTTCCTTATGGCTGTCAGTGCCCTGCGTCATTAAGTCCACACACTTCACAGACAACTCGGTCGAAAAACGAAAGCATCCAAGCCACTTAGCCCGAATAGCCGCCCTCTCATCCAGCGTTACAAACCATCAAATTTGCAGGTTACAAAGTCACCAGTATGGGAAAGGAATCCAGTTAACAGTAGCCAACCCCTTGATGAACGATTTCCTTCACCATGCATCAGATCAACATCTGTACATCTCGTACCTAACACCAGTAGACCGCAGTGTCTGCAAAAGAATGGTCGATATGGCGGACGACCGACTGGCATCCTCAGTACATAGATTAACCATCTAAATCTGTGCAAGTATAGGGAGTAAATGAAATAACTCGCCTCCTAACCACTTTGCTACTTACTATTAATACTACCTGATCCATACGATCAAAAACAGACATCGATGGTCAGATAATTAAAGATGGTTCACGTCTCCTACCCTAAACGACCAGGGTTCGGAACTGTAAAGTAATACAGCCCTCATTATCGCCTTATATATACGAACCTTGAGCATCAAATAAATTCTCTTCTGTCGCCAGAAGTGTCCAAAGCTAACGAATATCATCACAGCCCTAGGGATGAGTGTTTCTATTCCATCTCCTACATCTCCGTCACTACGGATACGACTTCTAATGTAAACAAACCAGTCAACAATTTCTATATCTTCATTAGCCATCATCAAATCTTTGTATTCACGGCAAGTTTGCAGAAGCACTTTGCAATCTGAGGCTGTATAGCGCATTCTCAATTATTTAACCGAGCACGCAACAAAGTCTAGCATTGTCTATGCTACTTGAAAAATGTCAGACAACAACACCTTGTCATCGGATTTGTCAGTATCATCCAGTCCTCTACCGATAAAGAATTCCATATAGACATCTTGTGAGTACTGCAGACAGTCCTTCATTATCTCCTCCATGATGTGCGCCACTTCTTTAGCTTAAACTGCCAGACAGTCCATGGCTAACCTTTACCTGAGGTTAAATATGAGAATATAGCGCAGCACGTACTTTTTTCGGCTTGACTCTGTGGTTAGATGAATCGAGTAAATCGAGCGCAACTTTATAGCCGAGAAATAGGGCAACTGCTGGTCAGCAACACGCAAGACACCTCTTCAGAATATGTTGAAGATAAAATTTCCATCAAGGAAAAACGCCGTACCAAGAATGTGAAAAATGAAAAATCAGAAGGAATCTGTTATTTCTTGTCATTGTATATATATATATATATATAATATTCTGCTCTTCTACACATTTTTGGGTGGGACGATTGTGCGAGTAGGTTTCTATTTCATATCAATTTACTGTTGAATGCTAGATGGATATCTGTGCGATACAAACTGGCTGATTACCAATCACATACAGGTTACTTAAAATGCACTGCTCGACTCTGCCTTCTATTCGATCGCCTAATGAAGCTTCTCTGGATGTACACTGTTGGATTTACAGTAATGCTTACTATCATTTCGGTGCAAGACGTATTTTGCCCATAGAACAATGGACTAACACTGTAAGCCTTCAAAACGGTCAGAAGTCATCCAAAAACCAACATGGGCTGTTGTTTATCACCTACTTCATAAAAAACCTGCGCGAAAGGTAGTGGTCTTCAAAGTCAAGGGGTTCTTGTAAAACAAATGTTCAAAGTGATATGTACTTGTTGACTAACAGAAACGAACGGTCCATATGCATTTGGTACGCAGGCGGTAAACAAAGATTATCGTTACACTAGCAGCTGTTACGTGAACTAGGTGTATTTGGGTGAGGTACACATGCAGCCGGAAACAAACCTCTGTCTGGACACGGCAACTGTGCTTTCTTCTGTTGATACCTCTCAAGTCCCAATTTTTTTCATCCATTCTACACACAGATTAATTAACAACTAAACTTGACATTACACCAAACCGCAACTGGACTAATCAAGTCTAAGTCAAAATATTTGAACTAACTCAGATTACTGATTAATTTATCAGGCTGTTAGAATTTGAAATGTCACAGCATAACAATTTTAGAATACCAGATGACTAAAATGTATCCGTCGGTAAAGCCAAATCCGATGTTACCATAGATTAGCAGAATAGTCCCTTGGGAGTGTGTCGATAGCTGATACTCTAAGACGACAATTGGATACAAATACTACTTCCATGTCTGAACCGCGCTAGACAACTTTAGAAACTAACTTGATAGAAACCTGTAACAGAAAGTCAGTCTTCTGTGTGAGTCGCCCGGTTTAAAAGATGACATTAGTGATTAGTGGTGTGACTGTGTCAACCTTTGGTAAGTGAAACGAAATATGAACCGTAAAACACAAGCAAGTCTTAGTGACAAGTAAAGTATTTGGTTGAGATTTGTGCTTTTTACTCTGTACACATATGAAGAACTTGCAACGATGTGCGCATTCAAGATGATATGTGGATTAACATACTACATGGGCCCTCAGGCATAGACAGGAGAACTATCATATTTTCGAATGGAACACCTGTATCGCATGACAGCAGGTGGATGGTGGCGTACTGGAACTTGTATCACCTTTTTTGGAATAAGACACCAACCTACTTTCAACTTCTAACCCGAAGGATCAAGAGACTGTGGTTTGTCAGACCACTACCTATTGATCTGTTCGGTCTGCGTACCTTTGTCAGCAAAAACAACACGCCGTCAAGCCGGGCCCAATAGATCATCAGGGTGTACAAGCTGTCAAACCGTGTCCAAGTTCAGTCTTATACTTGTAGCTGCATGTGAAAACGCATCGACTCCTAATGTGTTACATGTCCTAAGTCCATAACTATGCACAGAATCGACAAAATTAGTTAGACACACAGTTCTACCTAGGTGTCACACAAGTAACAAGCTACCGCTTGACACAATCGAACGAGATAGATGTTGCTCAGTAGAGGTTTTTCCATGACACTTATCTTCAAAACATTAATCCCACAAAAAGGTTTATTTCGTTTGTACTCATCACGTATTCCGAGTAGGCAACGTTCCCGTTAAAAAACAAAGAGATTAGTAATCATTATCATCTTCATAAGTTTACTACTCACCAATACCTCATTAATTTTTCCAGAACAACAATTTACTTGAAAACCCCGCTTTATTTCATCCATTAATATATATACATTTTTGTTCAAACCCTTAACTGTCGCGTCTTATCTTTCTTCAAAGGAACAAAATGAACCACCCAATTTCAGCGAGTCTACGGTATACTAGTTTGTGTGAAATACAAACTGTATCTTTCTCCCTAGAAAGAATTCGGGTTTTTTCAAGATTAATGTAATTTTTCATAAACTTTGAAATGTTTGAATGGCGGTCAAAAAGCCGAATGCCAGTTTTTGGTCTGATGTGAGGTTAACATTTCTTAAACTGTCTGAAACGTTTACAACATGTAACCTTTTCCTAGTTAACTACAATGTGTGATTAATGAACTAAATCAATAGTCCATTTTCCGTGCCGATTTTTAAACCCATATTCCAGAAACACACTTGTTTCTAGTCTAAGCTAGACAGTTTACAGCAATCAAATTCCTGCTAAAAAGAGAAGTTTAGGATTTTTGCCCCGGAGCATATTATCACTCAACACACCATCACGCATAAGTTGGCGTTTTCTTCATTCATATATTCTCCCCCGTAAGTTAAATTTCTTACGTCCCTTGCTTCTGAAGACCAGTTATAGGCGCCATTTTGTGGTGTATTTATCTCAAACCAGTAGTTGCTGAGGATCAGAATAGATTGACTGGATTCTGACAAAAATATCAGTAACTGAGTCAAGTAGTTCTTCAGGAATTATATTTAATGGGGTGTTCTTTGGAAAACGCGTCAGTCTGATCAAAACCTTTTCAAATCGCCCGCTGTTTTAGTCAGGTTGAGCGCCAGCGTAAATTCAATCAACCTGTGTCAGATCTAAGTATTTTTGGTAAATCCACTAAGAGATAATAGCAGGAATCTGACGCATTCTATTGTATAGCACTGCTTGGTAGGTAACCGGCATCTGTGTATTGATCACATCTCACATTAGGTTGTAATATTCTTTATTTGAACAATTTGCTTGGATTTGCACACGTAATCCTTCAAACGGTATAAGTATACTGAACCAGAAAACTGTCGATAGATTGACAAGTTCATCTGATCTCACCGATTTACTTGCACTGTCGGATCTCTTCACGGTCCGGATGAAGTTCCAGTTCAACCGGTTTCGTTTAAAGTGTCAAAGATTGATGAATTAGTGTGTCTATCAATTACGTAATTATTTATGTAATTAAACTGGGTGTATGTATGTTTAATCAAACTTAGCAGCCTACCATACCCGATGAATGACTTGCTTAGCTTCTGCATAGGAAACTTTCGACTTGGCGATTATTTTATCCACGAACACCAACTTGCATTCTTTCCAGGTAATCTCATAATGCCAGCGAAGGATTCCACGGTAAGAATTTAAACTTGCATATGCCAACAAATCCCAGTCATAAACCGGCGCTCCATATCCTTAGCTTATGATACACCGTATTAAAGGCAATCTCAGACGATTATACAGTTCTGTAAAAATGACCAGCTTAACAGATTAAGTTGTCCGACAACCAGTCATGAAAATGTAAACCGCACAATATAAATCCTAGTATTCTTTTGGGAAAATGGATTTAGGTATGCCAAACCAAACCCCTTTCAATTTTAGCTAGGTTTGTTAGAAAATAGACTGGAATATCTTATGGCGATGAACACATTGTGGCGATTGATCGCAAAGCGATGTGTCTAATTCAGTTTTCTCACATTCAAACAAAGCTATATTCACAACTTTTAAATCTGCTCACTGACCTGTTCAAAAGATTTGACCTGAATTGAGTTTCAAATGTTTAAACAAATTTTATCTAATTACAAATTTGGAAATAGTATAAAAAACCGTTAATGTATTCCTCTCGATTTAGACAGAGTCTACCGTTGGACTTTGTCCATATAGTAGTTAACTTCAAAGGCTACCCGACCGTAGAAATATATTTATCACAGGTGAAAGTCTCCCAAAACCTTAATTGTTGTTTGAGAGCTAGGAAGTAACAAAACAATCCCAACTGGCTCTCAGATTCATATATCTTTCAAACTGCCACCGGAAGACACTGGCGGCACTAGAAGGAAACTGCAATCGATGAACCGCGGACAGGGCGACGTAGATCATTTCGAGTAGAGTGCACATTTGTGTTGGAGTAATATCCATATCTAATGGAGTATGATTTTAGGGCTTTTGTCACACAGAACTGTTTCTTTTAAACTTTGCCAAAAAGTTCCAGTTAACTTATAGGCCCGCTTTTTCTGACGTTTACCCCATGTTCACCTGAGTCGATAGGTCATAATGGGTTTTGACTACATTAAGAGAAAATGTACAGAAACTTTTTGTTCATCAAGAACGCAGATGCTAGGCGTGTATGATGAGTAGTCGTACTTACGAAACTAACTGTGTGCTTTTAATGAACGTTGATCCTTGAGAGCACATCCCATGCTAACGTGCATGGTCAGTGAATTGTAGATTGGACTTAACGGAAGAATCAGCCTGATACATTGAGAATGATAGCACTGGTGCTACACGGCGTATGACTGAAGGCATTCAAACCGAGGTAGGCTGCATACCAATACTTCCTCTGACGTCCATGAAACTGTCAATCTGTATCCTAACCAAACCCAGACGAACTGTATCTATCATTTCAGTGCAGTCGTGGTGCCAGCTAATTGTAACGAATGAGTGAGAATATAATGAAGTGACTAACTACCAAAAGCTCACTCTTCTCTTGTAAAGCTTGTGTCGACTCATAAAATTTCAGCTTACCGTTTAAAACTTTCGTTTTGTATAGAATCTTGGGAACTTTGGTTGAGTATAAGTAAAATTTAACCGGGTTTATTCAGTCATGAATCAAAACACGCTTTTGAATATCTTAAAAAATAGATAAATGTGTGAGAGCGCAAAAAATATAAGATTACCACGAAAGTCAAGTCTGCTTCTGAGTTTGAAATTAAACTTTTTAATGTGGCATTCTATTTCTCATTTATAGTGGGCTCAATACCTGGGTATTCGTTCGAGTTCGAACATTAAAGACTTACGGAATTTGGGAAGAACAGCATATTATTTCAGATCCTGGAATTTCAACCGGTGTGTATGGTACACTGATTACTTTTTTTGACTGTTTCAATTTTCACTACATCAGAAAGCCGACAAGCTGGTCGCGCATTTTTCACTGCAACAGCCGTAGTATTGTGGCGAAAAGGCGTCCAACAAAGCACAATCTTTTTTGTCCAACACGCTAGTTACCATGCCACACACGCGCTCGCGATTTTGAATCACAATTCCAGACCACAACATCCCCCGGTCTCCGCTCACACCTTGTGTACACTTCTGCCCGATTTATGTGTGTGATCGGCGCCTTCTATCCGAGAACTTTCCGCCTGCTAGTCCTCGTCCGTTGGTCCGATTTCGTTGAATGATGGCTCTTCCGGTCGCGCGTGTTGTCCTCCGTGTGCTTTGACCGTACTTCACGATCGTGTGGAGATATTCCTGCGAGTGTTGGAATAATCACGCCCCCGATTTGATCATCCATCCTATTTTGGCTGCCATGTCTTGCCCGTTGGTCCGATCCGGTCGAGCGATGACTCATCCGGTCACCCACGCCGTTCTCCATTCACACACTGTGGGTTTTTGAACACACCTCCTCCTGTAATGAGGTATTTTGCCAAAAGTTGGAGTATTCGCACCTCCTGCCTGACAGTCCGTCACAGTATGGTAACGGTTTCTACAGAAGAGAATCTCTAAAGCCTATTTATCCCACTGACCTGCAGTGACGGACTGTTAGTTCGAACCGACATCATCATCCATTGCATTAAAAAGAACCCACCACATGTGTGTAGTGCAAATGTAACATTTCTGTCTGAAAAGTAAACGTGGAGCTTATTCATAGGTATACTACAGGACAGGCAACAATAGTATGTGAACAGTTATTATCCTCGATTAATTGATTATCCGTTAGTTCGAAACGTTTCTGCTACTTCAATCTCTGCAAGTCATGTGTTTAAGTAAACAGATCGGATACGCTGAAAGGTCTACATACCATCTCCGTAGTAGCCCGTGGGCTCAGACGTTTCGATGGATTTGTACAGTTGTGTTTTTACTTAAGTATACACTTATGACCGGCCTGCAATAATGAAACTGATTTAATAATTCATGTAGATATCATCACTTACTTTGGAACACATACCGAATACAAGCCGAAAACGTGTACTTTCATGTAAGGGACTGCGTCGTTTGATTATCGACAAAACCTGGCGATCCCTGTGTCAGAGAAGTTATTTGTTTTAAGCAAATATAGCAAGCTTATGCTTCGACCCTTTCTCCTGTTCATTCTCATCTATTTCCAAATGACTATTTGATACAATAATTTATAAATGACTGCAACTCAGAAGTAGTGATGTCATTTTTTCCTCTGGATGCAACTGCCACCTATCATTATGTTAATCACCGGTCAGAAAGTTCAATTCCAAATTATGATATCAGGTCCACCTTAGCCCATACATCGAAGGTAGTAGACAAAACCAACCTTAGAGTTGCGTCTGTAAACGTTATATTTTAAGGTCTTGCAAACGATTTGTACAGTTTGTCTACGTTTTTATAGTTTCACGTGTAAATCATTCACAAATTGAACAGTTCGCTAATGTTTGGTTTGACTAATTACTAATCACACCAATAGCTGTTGGTCCAGTATGCCCCACAATTGTAGTCACCTCTTTTTATGTAGAACCCTACGTTTTCGCCGGTATGGGAAAACAAAAGTGAACACGTTTTGCACGAGTGTAGTTTTATCATAAAACACCTAAATACAGTACCAACTAATGAAAATGAGGAAATACTGTTCGTCCCATAATCAACATGCCACTGATATTTCGGTACCAATTATTAAACGTAACTGGATATGTGTTCTTTGATCGTTACTTCGCAATGTCAGCAGATGAATCATGCTGTCAACTGACGTTTCAAGTTTTGTTCTAGTGGAGGCATTCCACATGTGTTAACTAACCCTCTTCAGCTGCTTCTGCAACTGAAGATCTACGATGAGTCCACTTAGCTGTGGGGTACTGAATTGAAAATGAAACAAATTGATGGACATACGTTTTCGAAAATTTCGTTATCTGATCATTACGTTTATTAAGGTTATGTAATAGATATCGAGTGAAGCGTGCATAAAAATACAGTTACAATTGGATAACGAGAAAGCAACCGAAGCAATCCTACCGATCAATAGGGTGGTTTGGACAGTCTATCGGTGCTAACTCAGAGAGAATGAAATCGGTGGGTAAACAAATAGTGGGCCAAGCTAGTGCGATAGTTTGTATGAACTACTTATGACAACATAACACGCGATGACGTAACCAGATAGCAATCACTTCAGCCGTCGCTGCTGTTGTCGTTTGGGTGTTCTGTAGACGACATCGCAGTCTCTCATAGATGGTAGCAGAAAACAATCGGTTGTTTGCAGTTACCACGAAACATGCTGAGTTGACTACAAAAGCAGGATTATCAGCTTCCTGAGCGAAACGAGAGCTCCATGTGGTCATAACTAATGCTGGTAGCGGCTGTTTACGCCGTTCATTCCAGTCATCGTTTCAACTGTCCAAATCAATCAACTTGTGTTTTCACGGAACACACTACTTTGTGCCCTCAAGTTCTCCAACTCACGTGACCATCAAGAAGATATCGACTGACCCTATGTAAATCCGTAAAGTGTTTTATTTGAGTACTGTCGGAATAAGTCGATTCTGCTAGGCGTAATTAAAGGTTTCTCACAAATAGTTCTCTCTTAATGTCTCTTCAAGTGAG
The DNA here is from genome assembly GCA_014338405.1 of Paragonimus skrjabini miyazakii. NCBI lineage: Eukaryota > Metazoa > Platyhelminthes > Trematoda > Plagiorchiida > Troglotrematidae > Paragonimus > Paragonimus skrjabini miyazakii. Next base: position 19,604 of record JTDE01014698.1, on the reverse strand, counting down.
ATGTGAGGTTCCACCTTATTGAGTCACATTTCTGATTATCGGAGTTCCCGAATACTGGTATTCAGCCTTTCCCAAAGATCATTACTCAGGTCTACTACACCCGAATCCACCGTTTGTATGCATTTTGAAAATAGTAAAAAACAATTACAATAGTTCGTCACATTTTCAACCGATCTATTCGTCATTGCTTCCCATTGGGTTACGTGACCTGGTTATCGTTGATGACGACCGCTCTGACCTGCATATAACAGAGTATCGAAATTTGTCACTCTAAGTCATAATTCATGGTCACAAAATTGTGGGCAGAGGTCTACTGATCACTCTACTTATTCTGTACAACACGAGTCTACTTGTGATAAGATATCACTCATAGTAAACCTGTCTTCTGGCTGTTTTACAAGAAAATCAAAGTCCATCTACAGGCAACTACTGAAATTCGTAGACCCCAATAAGTAGGGGCAGGCTGTGTAGAAATAACAGGTACTTAAAACCCAGTCATTTTGAATGTAAATCACTGTTATCTTAATCTATCTAAATCTGTAGGCTATTATGATGGTATAACATGGCTATGAATTTAGACGAAGGAAGCGACTGAAACTATTACGCACAAACTAGACTTTCTGTCAATCAGTTGGTGATGGTTTGATTGGCCAATCAAGTGATGCATGCGCACTAGTTAAACCGTTCGAGTATGTCATGGATTTGGGGCCAGGATACGATCAATGCAAGAACAAACGGTTCTTGATGGTACAATACCCAGTCAAACAACCTGTTTCCGGTAGTCTCACCAATCCATTGGTTTATCATCCAGACAGTCTTCGCCAACTCACCTGGCAAGTGACACACATCAGTCAAAAGGTCTGAACCAGATCGACCTCTTATACAACTATATCGGAGTGAGGATGAATGTTCGTAAACACATTTGACTGTGTGCTTATTTTCAGTCACATTATGTGGACAATTAAATCGTTAATTTTTATTAACGATGAATTAAGTTGCTAATTTGTGGAAACGCCTCCAATTAGCTAACAATAATATCATAACTATTTTCCGAAAATTAACATGAAGTCATTTTTGGAGAATCGTACACAACTGAACAGCCTGATAGATCCAATGCCAAGCAGAAGGAACGAAGTGATTAAACACTGCAAGTTGTTCTGATCACCGTCGTTGGTTCTATTCATGAATCATTTTATATGTTTGGTCGCGGTTTCAGTAGATACCACTGTTCGTTGGTCCTCTGACTGCACGCTAATCTACTAATCTCCCAGTCTTCTTCATATTCACGAATTGATTGTCAAATCACAATTCAAGAGCTTGACTGTCATACGAAAATACTTCTTCTTTCAATACGATAATTTTACAGGTAAATGTAGAGGGGATAGCAAAAAATAGCAGTAGTCAATGTACTTGTGGTATTCATTCCTACTAGGAAAATACACCGAACAGTTTCAACTAGCTCCTTCCGAAGAAAAGCATTGTACTGAAATTTGCTCTTGTTACAGCCGGTGAGTACACTACATAATTGCATCGACCACTCTCACGAGGAGACTGGGTAGATTGATGCACCATTGATCTCGGGTTAGATGCGACTGAATTGTCGTGTGGAACGTTCTAGTCACATCCACTTATGGGTGTGTTCAAAATGTTTATTTACCTCCACAGAACATGTAATAATATTTCTCTTAATTCCAGCCGATGACGTTCTGTTTAGGACGTCCTTCCAAGTTTAAATCAGAAAACTCATTACATTTGTTGAACAGTGTTTCGATTACTGGTAGGTAATAAAAACGTGCAGTTTCTACTACTGTGTCCACATATTTCGCAGGTGACTTTCCTCTCGTTTATAACTATTAAAAACACAGTCACAACGCTTTCCATCGCATTCTCAACCAATTTTGATCAGCCGATTGGATAAAGGTTAAAATACGTGAACGTTATTTTTATCGATCGGGCGCAACTCATAGCTAACAACAATACCCATAATCAACTAAACTGATCACTCGATAGCGATACTCAGCTACCTTGAATGATATTCGTCAGAGATGTAGAGAACAAAACCGCATTAACAAAGGAATAGAGATCAAATGGGTCTTATCTTGGCTGTATGAACACGCGTTGTGTCTGGAATGTTTGGCCAAATTCACTGACCATTAAATGGATGAAGCTAGCATCAGAGATAAGGAGTGTCACTGTTGACCAGATCATATCACACGACGAAAGGGGTTTGGTATCGATGCAACTGATAAGTGTGGATGACAATAAATTCGATATTGCACTGTTCGTACGGAAAAAGAGGACTTTATGGGCTAGGCGAGTAGTCACACAGCTCGTAGAATTTTCTCACAAAAACCTAATCTTACACTGTGTTCCATATGATGGCCGTATTATGCAACAAGTTTTTCTCATCATTCTTCCGTCTCTTAAGTGCAACACAAACATTCGCAGCCGAATTGATGTATACTGTTGCCAAAGCGTAAGAAGAGGTAATCATTTTAGATCGTGTTCCCCAATGTTCGTTGCAAACAGTTAATGACAGTACGAGGGTAGTCAGAGATGGTAAGGGTTAACGGCTTATTTTTATGAGTAAAAATAGACAGTCACTGTGAAGTTGAATCATGTCCAGTTGAAGAGTTAGGACAGGATAGCACAGGTGCGAACCCAAATTAACCACCGTTGCAATATGTGTTCCCGATAAACTACTTTAATCCAAAAAGATGTGTTTTATAAAATCAGAAAGTGTGATGGAATCGAATTCTCTGTAACAGCGGATGACAACTGGAAACTGTTGGAAAATACTACACGGGTATTCCAGTGTAGTTTATTTAGAATGACAAGTGTTATGACGTACATACATTGAACATCACCCACAACTGATCGCAGCTTTCTCATTCCCGCAGATTTACAGTCGGACCCTTTCGAAAACAAGCCCTAGACTCGAGTTTTGCTCTCACTGGAGCTCGTCTGTAGTGCATATCTTCACCACTGCCGGGACTAGAACGGCGCCCACACTTTCATGAGGCAACCATGTATTCTACGGCGCCATTGGCCTTACATTAAGCACGACCAAATTATCACATTTTAGCACTCAACCACATTCAGTCGAAGGTAATACATAGGTTGCACGATCGCCTCGATAGGAGACACAATAGCTGTTCCGTTAATTCCAATCAATGACCTAAAGGAAAAACTTAAGCATTTGATTAGAAGAGAAACCTGCTTACGTTGATGCAAAAAGTCCAACTTCGGTTCATCATAATAACTGCTCACTTATAATGTTACGGGCGATCTGTAGGGACTACAATGGAACCCCGTCACATCCAACCTACTCAAACTAACTACCATTAACTGAGCATTTATACTGTAACAAACACAGTTTCGCGAGAAGAAGAAAGCCAATAAAGAGAAATAGTTTATTAGGTACGCACGCACACTCATTACGTTACGAAACTTTTTACACGAACTGAGATAAAGTGGTTAGGAATACAGTGTCATCTTTGAAACGAACAATAACATGTGTACTCGCGAACAAAGCTTTCTCATTTAAGAAATTCCTGAGACCAGTCGCGATTTCATAATTTTGAAACAAGATGGGAGCAATTGGTTTGTGTGTATATTAATGAAGTCTCAAGCCTAATCCAGAAGATCCGTCAAACAAGAAAAACCTGCTATAACGTTTGTTGTATTTAAGACGAGTCAGATGCAAACTTTTAAACGAATTGGAAAGTAGCACAAACGGTGGGCAGGTGAACAGAGACAAAAATCATTAATTTCAACAACCTGGTCACGCTTTATATTGAGTGCTTGCGAAAGGTTGGACAGAAATAAAATCGACGTGATCAGTCAACTGAGTTGCTCACTAGGTTGACTGATTTTGAAGAGTGTAGATGTGATGGAAAACGTTCATCTGTTGATGTCGTTTTGTACACTCCTCCATGCAATTCAGTTTGATCAGTATGACCAGAAGTCGTGTGCCAGAAAGGTCGGCGTCGTCAATCGTAGTCACTGCTTTCGTAATTTGGGAGGTCTGCATGGTTAGATGCTCTCGGGTAATTCTACACCCTAGTTAAGTTACACCGACATCTGTCACATCAATTTTGACGTCTACGTCTGTATACGATCACCGATTATGGAGTCGCTGGAAATGGCTTGATACTCCAACTGATTTTGGGACACTTTTCTGACGCTACATCAATATTCACTCACGCCAATAATAAGTTGTTGAGTTGTCTGCTAAATAAAAATTTAGGAAAGACCCATTTACTCCAATCTGTATGCACAATTACTAAGTCTCTCAGATCACTGGTTAGTTTGCATCTAGATATCTTTATCGATTTCCTTTCCGTCCCAATTTCCATGTGACTCGTCTCAACTGCAAGTAACACTTAGTACTTAATAATAGCCCTTGTTCATGTGAACTGGATCCATGACCAACTACCTTCCAATTTCTTCAAATACACATATGTGGCTAGTTCATCCGGTTTAACGAAGTTTCTGTGTCTTAAGCGAAACAGTAGAAATAGTTGACTGCTCATAAGTGTTCTGAAATCAACACTTCTTTATTTGTTGCCTTAGTCCATAATACTTTGAAAAGTGTAATACTTCAGTAATTGAGATCAGGTGGCTGTCTAGGAATCATTTAAATGAACTCATCTGTGCCTTTGGCATTGGCTGTTTTTTGGTTGTTTTTGCTGAGTTATTCGCCGTCATTGTCTCCAGTATACACACTGTAGTAATCGTCTCAGATGTACGGTGTCTGTTCTGTCAACTTCAGTGAATGACGCCACTAAAAAAGAGCCCAGACTAACTGTTCGGCAAAGGATAGGTTACATATGAGCAACAGAAGATTTTGGTTTGCGCAACTTGAACATCATTTATACGTGATCTTGGTATCCAAAGTCTATCCAGCACTTGCAGAAAATGTGTATCGAAATCAAAGTTTTCTCTTGTTAAAGCTTTTCAGATGAGAACATCATTTCTATGGTCACGGTTCGCAATCTGACTCATATTCTCTTGAAATTGCAGTGTTGATTATTGCGTCACCGACAACAAATTTTACACGACTATATTATCCTATGTAATCACTCACGTACATAAGGCACGGTACACTGTTCATGTTGTACGATCGTAAGCCACTATCTCTTCTCTGAACCTTATCTTATTCTCTTCTCCACAATTGATAACAACAGGACATCTTGTGAACTTTAAGAAACGTTCACCTCGTAATGGTAAAATCCAAATGATGTATCCAGTACCAAATGAAATGACGGTGAGCGTATGTATTTCTTCATACGAATCGATAAACATCAGGATTCATTCTACACGCTTTTTCTTCCTGCATTTCTTTCTCGAAGATTTTAAAAATACAACCAAGCTACACAGCTATATGACATTCAATTGGAAAAATGAGTAGCCCGATCATAGATTTCAATAACACTATCTTTCCCTAGCCCCAAACAAGCTGTAATTAAAGACGTGGTTTTAATTGATATGTAAATTAATGGCTCACATGTAACGGAAATCTTTTTCTACATTTCTTGCGATTAATGAACCCTTTTTCTACTTCGTTCACACATTACGATCCACAGTTTTCTTTCCCATTGGAGTAACCGTAGTTGAAAGTGTTGACGTGCATATGTGATTACTCCGTTACCGTTGAATAAACCGCCAAACCAATCCAGAGTAACGTGATGTCGTGTGCATATGTGAAACTTTGGCTGTGGATAGTTGTACACTAACTGATAGTGAATGAATGAATAGGAACCAAACTTTCCGAAGATGTCCACGTAATTGCAAAATTGATAATTGTGTCTTTTGCAACTGTAGTCAAGTAATCCATTTTGCATCAGGTTGGTTTTAGTGAAGTCAGAATGAAGAGAGCACCTTCACAACTATTAATACTAATAACGTGGATAGACAGACATGACATATTGCATAACAACAATTGGCATAGAGAAAAAATGCTACGTGGCAATCGCATTAAAAGCGATGAACTGTTCTTGGTAATAAATTTCTTTTAAGTACATCCTGATTCAAATTCCGGTCAGTTTATCAAGGCGGATTTTTATTCCACTGAACCTGTCTGACCTCGGTTTATGAAGAATAAAACCAGTAAATATAGTTGAACGACCTGGTTTGTCGGATCGACATCTAATGACCAGCAGTTGTCCAAATGGGCGGTTTGATCATTAAATGTGTTTCCTACGGTTGATCCGAGGTGAATGGGTTAGACTGGGGAAACGCGTAGCAGTTGAACTGATCCTGAAGAGGAGCATTGACTGACGTGAATGTATTTAATGTTCTTCTTTATTGTCAAGATTTTGCTTAGGATTACCTGGATGAAGGAATATTTGCAATTCCTAAGCACACAAAGTGGTGTATTGTGCTGGTCTGTGCTTTTTACTAAATCGTTTATTGGAAACGACTCTTCGATGGATAGGTTTCGTGGCATACATAATGACGCATTCTTACAGATAGTGAACACCTTACAAAATTACACGGGCGTGTGGACACTCTGAAGCTGTCTACCCATAAATAGTTTAACATCGGTCAGCACTTTGTTTGATGGCAAAACAACCATTGCTGTCTGTAGAAACTTTCGACGGTTATATGGCCAAGGGTAGCAGCATTGTGAGTGAAACTGTACGGTTTATATTCACGAGATGAAAGTTGCCACCTACAATTTCTGAAAGTGTTCACTTTCAACTCTGGTTACGTAATCTGACGCACCTTTTTCTTGCATAAATGTTTTAAATTATGTGGTAGGTGGTGTCTACATGTTTCGAAGAGTTTGGTGTAGTTTAGCCAATAACGGTATTCGCAGAGTTGATACGAAATTTCTGGTCGCTTTGGTCTCCTCTTTAGATGACATGCGCTTATTTGTGTTTTCAACAAATGCGTTTGGATATTGATTGTCAGCTGGCATTTCTTTAATGTGAGAAATTTCAATTGTTTTTAAACGTTTAATGATGTAAATCTTAGTAGCCCTATTGACCAGTGATTTGATGATTGTTCTCTTCATGCCGTTTGGATGCTGCGAGTTGAAGTGGAGATACCAACCAGAGTGAGTTGGTTTGCGGTACACAGAAACCTGGAATCTCTGCTGCTCATTAACTTTCACGAGACATTCTAGAAAACTAAGTGAGAGCTCATCGGTTTCAGTTTTTAATGTGAATACAATACCGTTCCATTTTTTGAGCTAAGAAACTGTAGGAATTGATTGCGAGCGGTAGCGATCGTTTCACGACGACAAACGTTTCATCTACATACCACCACGAAATTCGTGAATGGCTGGTAAATTCGCTCATCACTTGCGTTTCTAGTTGTCCGAGGAATAGATTGACTACTGTAGGTGCAACCGGAGAACTCATTGCAACATCATCGGTTTAGTTGTATAGTTTTTGTTGAATGTGAACAGGGTTGAGTGCAAACAAAGTTCAAGGCCAGATACAATTTCAGGTGATAAATTAGTACGTGTTGAAATTGAGTCCTTTTGTAAGCAGGCTTATCTCGTCCATACTGGATGATCGTGATGAGAGATTTATAATCACATTTTCTGAGGGACACTGCGTTATTGATTGTGGGGTGGAAGAAACGTGATTTAGTCCCCAAAAAAGTCTGTCAAACATTCATTTTGGTGTTCACTTGCTTTCGCAAAAAAGTTTCATTCACGCTAATCAATCAGTTCCATGACAGAGGCCGGAATATTGTGCGGTAATACATGATGGATGAGCCCATCTAAATTGTCACGGCGAAAACGTATACATTCCAGATGGTAGGTAGTCGAGTGTACGCGTTGTCTTAAAAATATACGTGAGACTGTCAGCACTGCCCACTTTGAACGCACGTTGTTCTCCGGCAGTTTGATTAGCATTGAACACACGGTGACTGACCCAGTTGGCATGCTTCTTTGCTAAAGTTATTCGATTTTTAATCAGTTGTAATATATCCGCACCAAATTTAGTATGATTGAAGTCAAACAGTTTGGGCGTCGTGTTTAACATGTTATTGATAATTGGATTGAGAATATCACAACGTTACGAGCAAGTTGTAATACTCTACGTTTCAACCACCTCAGGTGGCCTTCATCAGGAGTGTTATAATCGAAATCACACTAACAAAGGAACAGAGGTCACGTGGGATTTGCCGTGGTTAGGTCATTCTGCGTTGCAACTGATTTGGTTGGTCGAATCTTTTGCCCATTAGGTGGGGGTAAGACTGATGTAGGTAAGATTCCTTTGTGTCTGGTTTTGTTTATTCATCCATGCCACACTACAGACGGGCGTTTGCTATCATTGCGATTAACACAAACGTGTTGTGTGTAAATGGTGAAAGCTACAGCGCAGCAGCGCTCCGTATGGGAAGGCAGACTCTTGTGAATCACTCGAACTTGATCAAAAGCTACGTTGTGATTCTCTGACAGTGCACGTAGTGCGATGGCCTAAACCTTCTCTAGCTTTTGAAGTCTACATTCTTCGAAGAGTTTGATTTACTTTAGCCTTAAAAGTTAGATTATTGTAAGGTCCGATACGTTGTAGGGTATTTTGGTTTTCATACAAATTGCACATCACCCACAAATGACCGCAGCTGTCACATTCCTATAGACTTTCCAGTCGGACCCTTCCAAACGGCAGAAGCACTAGACTCGAGTTTCGCTCTCATTAGAGCTCGTTAGTAGTGTCACGGCCCGAACTAAAACTCTCGACCACCACACGACTGACCTCACATTTGCACGACCGAATTACCACACGTGGACGCTCAACGACTTTTGCCCGTGTGGTGAATGGCGCAGTTGTCAACACAGTTGCCTCATGAAAGCGTGGCCGGAGTTCTAGTCCCGGCAGTGGCAAGCATATGCACTACTGGCGAGCTCTATTGAAAGCGAAACTCGAGTCTAGTGCTTCTTTTCTAAAGGGGTTGATTGAAATGTCTATGACAGTGCGATAGCTGCGATCAGTTGTGGGTGATTTTCACTCGATACTGTGTAATCTTACAAGCGCAAGTGACATTGAACTGATTACCTTATTGGCTAAGACAATGAGGGCAATTGCGGATAAAACAGTGAATGAAACTAATTGAAGTTAGTAACCCATAGTCAACTATTTACATGAATGAAAGTGAACGTAGATAAGTAGACTAGTTGGGAAATCTGATAGCCAAACAGAAGGAAAAATCTTCAATATTTAAAACGGTTGGATCATTAAAAGTAAAACAAATTTTAGTTGAAATATCAAACTTTTTGTGTTGTGACTAATTTTGAATCAACCCGAATTTGTTTGTGGATGTGATCTTCCCTACAATATGGGTGAAGTTGTAAAACTGGAAGTATAATATACAGCTATACATTTTTGTTGGTAGAGTTTTCTTACACAACCTGTCCCTACCTTCTCTTAGTCACATACACGATGTGACGACATAATTGATAAGTGCAATTTAAACTAAACGGTTTGTGCAGAAGCATATGTGAATTGTCAGTTATCGTATGCTAGTAGAAACGAGATAACTGGATATGAAGATGATGTGCTGCTAATAATCAACCCTGCTAATGGTTCAAATTTCTTTCACAGGCTAATCGATCGATGAGAGCAGTTAACCTGATGAAGTTGGTCGATACATGTTGATTTCCCGTTGGCCAATAAAAATCAGAACTAATATGACTGAAATAAAATGACATTATAAGAAGACACATATCACGATTAAAATAAAAAATGGCAAACAAATGTCTTAACTCCAACTCCACCTAGTTTTCAAATTTTACATTGTAACACCACCATCTATCGCTTGCAATCTTATCCCATGTTGGTACCTGAGAGTATACGTTGTTTGGCATATATTTTATGACCAATGATTAAGCATACTTGTCGTTACTGTATGACTCGACCGTTTCTGCATCTTACAAGGCATAAAAGACAAATGTAAACTCCATTCGAAAGACAAGTCTACTAGTCAGGTAGCATCAGATTGAAAACCACTATCAGTGTGCACAACAGATTAAGATTGATGATCTAGGAGACTAGGCTATCCAAATCACAGACCTCACACATCCGCCAGTGATGATCCAAAACCACTGGTTTTAAAATGCTCACACGATTATATTAGAGGCTATCAGTGTTAGATAGCATGATTCGGAAACCATAAGGGAATGTAACTACACCTGTGTAACTAGTTTTAGACTTCTGCATGGACAATTTTGCTAGTAACATTCGTCTGTTTTATTGCAATCTAAAACGGTTTTGCTGAACTGCTGCTGGGGGCAGTAGCAGATGAAGCAATAACCCATGAACCATAACGAACGAATATAATCAGAAAATTCACAGGTTTTCATAGTGCATGGCACAGTAGATCATCGGGCTGATACGTGGAAATGTTCAGTTTTGGGGTTCGTTGCGTTACTGGAAAACAATTTGCCGGCAAATGGGATAAAACCAGACAGAGCAAATGTCGCATCCATAAATGAAATATTACGGCAAATCATTCGGACGCTTACATGTGATTTACATGTATCATAATCGCTTACATGTTTTGAAATATATGAATTAGAATGACTGATAATTCGGTTCGTACATTCAAATGCTGATATTAGGCTGCAGAGTAGACTTTCAAAAAAGATCAAGGTCCCAGTTACCCTCCAGAACGTGGACCCTGTTTTACCATCATCCAACTTATTCCCGTAAGTTGCCCTAATCAATTGTGATGAGTTTCAGTTGAAACAACATTGACTACGGAATTTCCAGTGCGAAACATTTATATAAAGAGAGTGATCAACTAACATTTATAGGAAACTGTTGACCGGTTCTATGGGATACAGTGCCAGTTCGCAGACTAAACAGCCGGAACAATACAGTTTTACCAGGAACAAAATCCATGTGTTCTAATCAACTACCTTTTAGAAACGAAGCATTTAAACCTCATAAGTCGCGTTTAATTTTGTTCAAAGTAAACCCAGTGTCTCCTCAATGAATCAACGGTCTCGTAGTTCCAAATCCAGTTATTGTTTTCGGTTTAATCACATAACGTATTCGTGAAGAGGGACAAAATGTTATTGAACTACTTTCGTACGTCGTTAAATCTATGTTTTGTTTGGAGGGATTGAAAATTCAGCATAATGTAACACATTTTGTCTGCTAAACTTAGCGAAAGATACTTTGGTTCAAAGTGGTTTCGTATGTGTTCTCAGGAGAGCAATTTTCTAAATGTCTGAGTAGGTGAAATTCAGTCGGAAACATTACACACTTGCTATCAAGTAGTGTAGCTTGCAGTGGGCTGTAATGAAGACGTCTTGCTAAACAGGTACAACATTTTGCTAACAGGACTGTAAACTGCATTGTTTGGTTTTGCAATCACAGATCTTTCCTCCTCTCAGAGCTAAAGTTAATTTGATTCGAATGAACAAAAGCGGCAAGTCGTATCCTCAAACACACCTCGTTAACTATCCTTAATTTCAACGGAAGTGAATATCGCGCAGCATGGGATTCATTTTTAAGACCGTATTGAATCCAAATTCGACAAACGTGTTAGCCAGTAGACTGTTTTAGCTAACCATCAAATGCAAGATGAGATAATACCGACTACCTCGCCCTTTGTTTTCTGTTCACCTATTCAAATAGCACGTACTCGATATTTATCTTTAGGTGTACTGTTTCTGTAATGGATACTAATTGCTATCGCAGATCATTAGATAGTGAAGTTTATTCGAACGGGTTTGTTGAACAGTACAATGCAAAATATAGGTTTACAATTTTCTAAGACTGTCCTGCACACAGTGTAACATGTACTCTGGTCGATTATTTCATTCTTACGAAAATATCGGCAAACGTTGAAGCCATAGCTAATTCTATTAATCTGCATGAAAATGAAATCTCCTAAATGTGAACTGCATAATTTCTTTGCATAAAAAATCATAGTTTCTAAAATATTTCATAGGAATTGGGACGGAAATATTTTGCGCCACAACAAAACCAAATGAAATGTTGAAGATTTCATGTAAACAAACATTGTTGAAAAGTAATTCCACGTATATAGAAAACATTGTTGTTGCAATCATGCAAATATTTTTCAGTGTTGTCGCCAAGTAAGAAATATCTTTAGCAGATGAAGGTGCTAATATTTTGTGTATCAGTTCGAGTGGCTTTAAAAGCCAACGAACATGAGGAGAGTAATTTACGGGCAATATTGGTCGCAATAGAACATCTTTGTGTATTTTAGAGGATTCTTTGATGCATGACATTTGAGTGTCGGGCGATTTGAGCAGCTTGTATAAAGCCTGGTAGATGTAATCATGTCAGGATAATAATCTAAGATTTCTTGCACTCTTCTTTTTGGTCAACTCATTGTTTTTCGGTGTAATATGTGCCTTAAATTTGTGTGGTCCCTGAGAATTCAACTACTCATCGTTCCGTATAATGACGACACCCGAGCCCATTATTCGGCTGTAGAAACAGGACGTCTTTCATGTCTCTTGATGGCTTGATAATGTTCACACGTCAGACAATAGTGTTGATGACACGGTGCCGAGGTGAACTCATTGACTAAGTTAACCAGTTCCGCCTTAAACCAACTGGCATTATCTGCAGTTGTTGTGACAAGCCCACTGAGGTGATCGAAAACCCTCTGAGTTGAACCTGCACCTACAAATTGTTGACGTATTTTCATAGTATTTTGTACTTCAGCCCCAGTGACAGTACTTCTATGTGAGCCTTTGCGAGTGTAATGTTCGTCAAATTAGGAGAATAACTGTCCGAATTCGTTGAAAATAACAACTCATCTGACTCAAATAAAGTATGTCAAGGGGCTCAACAGTAAGGGTCATGGTCTTTCGAATTGTTTCCGAGGCAAAATTATCGAATTTAGTGCTCAATAAAACACAAGCAATTGCTTGATTTGATTGTTTTAATTAACAGGCTGAAGAGGTTGGACGAGATGTAGACAGCCTGCAACATGTCTTCCCTCCGTTTTGATGAAATGGATGAAGGAAACCTAATATTTTGAATTTACAAGTCAGTATTGTTTAGCGAAATCCTGCTCCGTTTCTGATTCGTACCACAAAGAAATCATGTTATTCCTTTACCTAATTACCTTGCCTGATTTATATTTTTGGTTATCTTCTAATCTATAGCAAATATTTTATTGTGGAAGCTAAGTGAGTGTGTCAGAAATATTTTGTGTGTTGAAACTTCTATCGAGATGTCTACTGTGGGTTTCAATTATTTATTTGTGATAATCAGTTACAACGCCTGCTTTCTACGCCATCTGACAGTGATCCATTTATTTGGTATTCAATCAGCAGGTCTTTTTGAATGGTTATTCTTTTGGAAAGTCTAACCGAGTTTGCTGTCAGTCAAGCCAATCATTCATCAAAGGTAGGATTGCAATATCCTGTGTGTTTTGGTAATTTGTTTGCAAAGCTGTCGCGTATTGAATTACAATTTCATATTGTTTGATTGACTGAGTAAGCAGACTTTGAAAAAGCAAACAAATCAGACGTGAAGACTGACAGACAGAGTTTGAAGTTCCAATGTTGTTTGAACAAAAAACATTTGATGAAACCAGCTATCAATTATTGAGCTTCAAAAGGAAGTAAAGCTGTGCACCCTAGTCTTATGTCAGTTTATGAAGGCAGAAACCTATATGGGAAAGACAGTACACGCAAGTGGGCCTCTGTGTTGAACAAGTAGTTTACTACGGATGTTTCCACATCGACAAGAGAAAGTTTGCACAAGAGGCTACGTGTATTCTCTGGAGGAACAGTGGAGATTAGTTCCGCTTACAAAGACATGCAGCCAAATATGTTGAAAATTCATTGTAAGCCGTGTGTGATCGAGACTAAACCACAGTCAGCGCCGAAGAAGTTGGTTTTCGAAGACCTACATTAAATGAGAGTCCATAATACCACTGACATGAAATGAAGGTTTGAGGCTACTAGCGATCCCACTTTTCCATACATATGCTACGTTTACTGATTTCCATTCGATAAACAATCCTCCCTTGTCATCACGAAATTATTGCCTCTCTCGTCACCTAATGGTCCATCTGAAGTCGCCGAAATTAACCCAAGAGGAATAGAGCAGACAAAAGAGTGACATTACACGATTTATGCTCGAGCACATTTCGCTGCATCTCTACTGGTGTTTACTGCAGACGAGTTAATATGTACAAAATTCCAAACCACGTGACAATCAAAAAAGGTCAAAGTTCAAAACTAGTTCAGTTGCTACCACGGCAGGATCAACGTCACAAACAGCATTTTGCACACACAAAATGGGGTGACGTTATCTGATCGCAATGGCCTCAGCGTATCGTAGCAAACATTCGTTTAGAATCGAGAGCAGAACACAAAATGACTGATGAGTCAATCAAATGTTGCGTCATCAAGTGATGTTTGGCAATCGTTGACGCTGGCCCCGTCCGGATGTTTGCTGTCGAGTTGCTTGATTATGTGACCGTTTGTTGAGCCGATTTCGGTAAGTGTTCGGTAACCCTGGTTCCAAGCTGGCGCTCAGTTCTGCCAACATAGGATTCTCCACATCCACACTTGTATTCATAGATTACGTTTGATTTGGCGAACTGAGACGTTGGTTGCTTAACCGGGGGCGTGGGAACTCAGACTATCCTGTACACGTCCACTGGTTTCGCGGCAAAGGTCGTGCGTACAACAGCTGACCTTAGGCGTTGTTCAACTATTCGACACACATTGTCTCCTTTGAAAGGCAGTTGTAAAACTACTCTCATTTTGGCGACTGTGGGTTGAGAATTACTTTGTAAATTGCCGGCGTTGAACTTCCTTATAAATCCTCCCAGATAACCGTTGTCTACTAAAGTCTGTTCGATTTGGTGCTGTTTATCATCCAGAGTGTCACTATTGCAAAGCCGTATGGCCCGGTCAAATAGTGTTCGTACCAATCCTCTTTTATATGCTATTGGAACACAGCTGTCAAAATGTAGGAACTGACCGGTCCACGTATTCTTTTGATATATTGCTCGTTGAATGGATCCATCCATTCTCTTAGTTATGTTGATGTCCAGAAGCAGCAGTCGGTCATTAGTCTCACTTTCTAAAGGGTAGCAAATGTTTGGGTGTAAACAGTTCATTTGGTCTAGTAAATCTGTTGCCTACATCTGATCAATTGTGACTATAAGTATGTCATCAACATGCCTTTTATAAAGGACCAAGTTGTCCAATTTGTTCCCAATTTGATTTTCCACTTTGACCACAGAAAATGCATTTGTTATTTAACATTGGCAACAAAATATTTATTTTACCAATTGAAACTTGTACGGGAAAAACGAATTGCGCTGATTCTGTGATGGTTATTAGCTAATGACATTTTGCTAATTGGTATAGGGCTAATCGCAAGTTGAAGATCATTCGCGATCGATCGCAGCCTTCACATCCAGAGTGAATTTATATCCAGTCTCAGGAAGAGAGGCACCATACTCAGATTCCCTTCTTGTTATATCCGGTCATTAAAGTAGATCCCTACTACGACCTTGGCTAGAAATCTCGCCAAGCCTACATGAGGTAACCGTGTTGACCAATGCGCCACTGATCTCACAATAAGCAAGACCAAATGATCATATCTAAAACGTTCAGCCACTGTCGGTTTTGAATAATGATCAGATTTCTCGATCATCTCGACAGGAGACACAGTTACTGTCTGTTGACGGCATGGGACAATTCCACAACCAAGACTCCCTAGATGTGACAAATTATCCGATCGAATTTCCCCGTGTAGGAGATATTTTTGTTCAGGGATGATGAGTCGAGGATTCGTTTAATTTCACGGTAATATTTTGCCAATTAGACCATTGTCTTACTTTACAACCAGTGTTGTAATTATTGACGTGTTGCATAGATTATAAATGTCGGCCCTTGCTATTAACTGTCACAGTGTGCATGAGAGTAATTTTGTAAGCATTGCATACAACCCGGGACAATGGCCGCTTTGCGAACGTCAATGGCAACGAAACTGAACT
Source organism: Paragonimus skrjabini miyazakii (assembly GCA_014338405.1). Taxonomy (NCBI): domain Eukaryota; kingdom Metazoa; phylum Platyhelminthes; class Trematoda; order Plagiorchiida; family Troglotrematidae; genus Paragonimus; species Paragonimus skrjabini miyazakii. The sequence goes on along the minus strand of JTDE01014698.1, from coordinate 3,632 downwards.
GAACTGTCTTAATGAGAAACAATGCAACCGTCTGACATTAAAAGGGATTTGCACAGGATTCACACACTTGAATCAGATTCGATCGCTTTCACCAACTCCCACACACACGGACACGGAGTTTCTCAGTCAATTAACAGCAAAACCAACTAACATGACTCACTAACAACGCGACCATACACATCACACTGACTAGGTCAACTTCAGTAGTTGAACGAAAATCACTCTTGGCCACGAACCAATTTTGGAGACGAAATAATAGGTACGTTCTGCCTGGCGCCATGTCTATTTGTCCGACAACAATGAACAGAATACCCATTGGGCGAAGCAGTAGATTGGAGTCGACTGTGGCATTTCCTAGGCAACAATGATTCGGCATATTGCTTCGGTAAACCGGAGGGCACCGTGTGCAAACACCAGACTGCGTAATTGACAGTAATGATTTGTCGTTTGGTCCCAGCAGCATACATTTGAATCTACCTCAGTATTCGGCTAATTTGTGTTGTACAATGACTGCACATTCTTCATACCAATCCATACAAAACTCACGGTTTTGATCTCACATCGATCGAATTTCTTGAGATTAAAGTAATCCCACCAGCAAAAGGAAACGCCTCAACAGAGTGAGCAGTTACTTGTTCCGAGAGAAGAAGCATGCTGTGGTAGCGTGCAGGCATTGATGATCATTGACATAAAAATACGTTTTCAACGAACCAGGTGATTGTTTCAGGCAGTCGTCAAAAATGAGTTGATTCTTTTAGGGGTTTGGTATTTTTGATTATTCTAACGGTAACAGATTCCCTAAACTCGACGATGTGCACACAATGGGTCATCTCTACTTGCATCTGTGTTCAAACTAGCCGCACTTAGTAGTGTGTGACCTGCAGGTGAACAGAATAATCTACATATGACAACCCTATTCAGCTAAGCATCATAAGAGGTTCAGTGGTACACAGTATGGACGACGATTAGGTTCGAATCAATGGCAAACGCAGTGTGCTCTCACATCACACCCCGTCTTAAAACATGGATATGATGTTGTGTTGAAAACAAACGAACCTATAATGAGTTCGGTTTCACCAACATAACTTTGGGCAACAAGACATTCCATTAACTGTCGTGTACCCATGACAAAAATTATGGGTCAAATTTGCAATCATACGAAGTATGGAATTCCAACGTGGTCACAGAACCAACGCCTCATTTTACCAAGAATCAAGTGGAGGATAATTATGTCATTATCACCTGAGATATCGATCAAGCAGACAAGCTATCTACAACAGTGCGTTTGCTGTTAAGGTTTTTAACCAGTTAGGTTCCAACAAAGGATTTTTTGAACAACTGTTTTTATTGAATTTGCCCATTTTAGCCATGAGCATTTGTGAGTATCACTAACTCCTATGCGCTACTCAAAACTGAAACATTGAGTGTGAGGACGTGTGTTTGGTTGCACGAACAACGCCAGGAACATGTTTCCTCACAATTAGCCGCAAGCTAGCTTAGTATATTTGAATTTCAAATATGAAGCAGTGAGTTTATCCATTCCATCAATAATGTACATTACAGGACGCTTCTACTTCACCTATGAGTTTAGCACCTTCAGTCAATAGAGAGCTGGTGCATGACGCTTGATTAACACCGCGTAGGTGGCCACTAGCAACGTGAGGTTATGATCGTATAGTTGGGCTAGGAACGATGTGACAGTAACATCGATATGATCGCGATCGACTGTGCCGGATTTCTTCTGAGATGTTAACGTACCGAATGCAGCTGGGTCATTGCCTATACTAGCCACTCAACAAACGGTCACATAATCAAGCAACTCGACAGCAAACATCCGGACGGAGCCAGCGTCATCGATTGCCAAACATCACTTGATGACGCAACATTTGATTGACTCATCAGTCATTTTGTGTTCTGCTCTCGATTCTAAACGAATGTTTGCTACGATACGCCGAGGCCATTGCGATCAGACACCGTCACCCCATTTTGTGTGTGCAAAATGCTGTTTGTGACGTTGATCCTGCCGTGGTAGCAACTGAACTAGTTTTGAACTTTGACCTTTTTTGATTGTCATGTTGTTTGGAATTTTGTACATATTAACTCGTCTGCAGTAAACACCAGTAGAGATGCAGCGAAATGTGCTCGAGCATAAATCGTGTAATGTCACTCTTTTGTCTGCTCTGTACAAATGCAATCCTGCTCATTTATCACGTAGCGTGAAACTGTCGATAGTACACCATTTCCCGATGAACGAATTATAAATATTTACGTATAATATGAGCACTACTCACAGTTACTGTCTATATATATCTGTCCATCATTTGTATTTTTACAAATGTCCAGTTAAGTGATCAATCAAGTGTTGGACAAATAGAAACCTGACACTGATACCAGCTTTTTACGGGTTGGAACGACATTTCGTAAGATGAACCAGGAGAACGAAGACAGTTAGTCAAATACCTACCATGAGCTTGCTGACTTCTTGCTATGGTGATTGCCCACAAGCATATATTCTGTTTTACATGCAACTGTCCGCAGATTTCAAACCTGATATGCTGTAGAAATATCATAATGGTTTACACTTCCGAAATTCGTTTCGAGATGAAAAATATCATGGTATTTTAGTGTTTATGGTGTAGGACATGACGGATCTGGTAGAGGGCCAACAACAGCGATTCGAAGAAGCAACCGGTGTTTACTGATATAATGTGGGGTAACCCGGAGAGTCAGCAACGTAATAATGTTGTCATCCCCAAAGATATGTTTGTATGTCGTCACGAGTTGAATTATATTGATGTGTCGTATGTTACTTTCTTGAATATCTATTTGTTCTTCAAACAAACATTATGTAGTAATCAGTTTGCGGAGCGATGGGTAAAAGTAGATAAAGAACCTTTCAAAGATATCTTGAAGAAATATAAAACACTGCGTTCCCTTGATCCAATTCACCAGTAACGATAGAAGACATATGTCGCGAGATGTTAACATTTCGTTTACTCTCTTCAGTCACGAACGTAAAACATTGGAATATATGGGACATGCGGATAGCAACAACAACAGAAACAATCAACGATTGGGTTTACACAAAACAAGGACTGTTATCAGTTCCAGGGTAGACAAACTGCGTGGGTCAACAGGTTATGCACACACAGGACCGGACGGCGAGTATTGATTAGCATAGCTTCGGAGAAGGCAAGCAACTTCGGATTTAGATTACGCAACAACACATGAAACGAATTGGCGAGGTCAACAACGTGACCTGTTTCCATGATGAGATTTGCTATGGATGAGTTCGGGTTTCGTTTCACTCGTTCTGTTGCCATTGCCTGTTGCGTCATGGCGCGCACCAACCACTTGGGCATATGTTCAGCCATTCTTTGTCGTAGGCATCGATCTGTTCTGCCGATATAGACGTCACCGCAACTGCAAGTGAACTGATAGATTACATGTGAGACACAACCGGAGATTACGGATATATCTGTATGAGTCATCATCATTATCATAGACAGTGCATGTTGCTTTTCAGGATTCTGGGGAGGACGGCGTTGAGGTTGAGTACCGGACGGATGGGCGCCTGCTGAATATTCGACGCTTCGGCGCCCCAACCAGGTTACACACCTCACTGGTACGCA
>JTDE01014697.1:0-47919 GCA_014338405.1 Paragonimus skrjabini miyazakii | reverse complement strand
CGGATCAGTTGGGGCAATTCAGATAGGAGTTTCCCATAAGGCTCGCAAACTACGGGATTGGCTAGTATTGGACTAAGCATAGCCGTGTGTGACGGTTTACACCAAAAATCGGGTTTTGTCGAGGTGTCTGTTACACGTGATCAACGTGTGTCGATCAGCGAATCGAAATTTCGGAGGAAATGATTACTAGTAATAGAGAAAAGAGTATTAGGTACAAGGAAAACCCACCGAAAATCACGCTGAAGACCAAAGTTCAGAGTCAACGGTCGATGGCCGAGGGTCCTAATGGGCGCACCGTTTACAGCTTGAAGTGTAATGCCAGATTCTAATCGCAAAACCGTTACCGAATGCGAGATGGCACTAACACCCGCTTCTGTGTTGATTAAGCTCATTGTGGAGTCAGAATTATTCGGAAATAAAAGGTGGCTGATTTTTGACTGGCCTGTGGGTGTTGTCGCTGTAACGCGTCGGTTTGCTAAGTTAAACGTTTGTTACCGCGACAGCTACATAGCAATCGGCACTGTTTAGCCTTTTTCACTGCACACCTCATCGTAGGAAGCGCAGTGGTCGTGCACGCGTCGGATAAATTTCGTCTGGTGACCTGGTATGTTAACTGCTGGCAGGAAGATGTGCCAATTCGCATAAGCGAAGTGAGCTATCTTGGCGTTTGGTTCCAAAGGGTTTTGCTCACAACGTTCAAGTATTGCGCATAGGATTGTTATTTCGGCGTCCTTCGTGGCCAGTAAACTATCTGCAGGACTGCTGGAGGTAACCGCCTGCCCAACTAATGGCGAAGTTGACGTAACTCGAAGACGTTCGTGCATTGTATAGGCCAGAGGTGCTATGTCGCCCAACACACGTGAGGGTAACACGGATGATAGTCTCTGTGTATACTCAGCAAATTGTTGCCTCTATAACTCTTGTAAGGGAATCTCTGGTAACTGGGATTTACCTACAGCATGCCCCGTGTCTCGTGGAAAAACCGATGGCTTTGTGTCACCCGATTGATAATTGTTTGCTTAGCCGACTCATAGCAGTCAGCTGTTGAACCTAGTTAGATATCACCAACAAGGTTCAGCATATCTCTGATTAGGTGTGATATCAATTCAGAGAATTGTCTAAATCAATTGTTATACGCCTGTTACTAAACGGCAAACCATAACTTCTGATAAAGATCCTTAAAAGCAGGAACAGGTAACGTAATCCGTGAGAAAGGGGACTTGGAACGGACAGTATACTCACTTTTGCAGTTATATACCCCTGAAACAGAAGAGAAACTTCGTTCGTAGTTTAACATACACAGCTATGAGAATATGCATTGATGACAACATTGGGACAGAAGGGGTGTTTTATGATGGATGTTCTCAGAGAACGCCTATTCTGTAAACTTCCTGGATAGACATATGGTACTGACAGAACCGAAAGCTAATCCCCCATCTGCGGAAAAGAAGTTGGCTTGCTTGACCCTAGACTATAAAGGCGAGGCGTTGGCCGAACTGGTGACTCGTGGAATAAACAACGCAACCGAAAAGAACTAAAGTGCGGCAAAACTACAAGTCTCATTCAGATCTGACCCGGTAGTCTACGTACAACTCAAAGATGCAATGCCTAAATGTGACCTCATTTTGTGTTTACTCTTTCACATGCTTCTGGAAAGCAGGTTACATCGGTCGCACAACCAGCCGCCTTTCTCACAGTTGTGTGCTCAAACGAAATTTATGTAGGCCCTACGGTTACCATGGCCTTTTGTTACGTGCTCAACTCTTCCGGAGGTCAATTTTGTCACCTAATTGCCCTCCAATTCACAACCACGTGATGTAATTATGCGACTAATTGCTTTTGACTTTGATCACTTGACAAACATGACTAGATAAAATGTTATGTAATTGACCCGATGATGAATAACCGAAAACAGGCTGTTCGCCAAAATAACTTTTCATTTCTAATGAATTCATTGGGTTTTTTGAATTGTTACCAATATGTATAGAACACCACGGTAAACTGATGTAGTTTAAAGTCTGCTTCTAAAGTCGAATTTGTTTAATAAGGCGAGAAGCTACATCTAGGCCGTCCCTCTAAAAATTGTTTCTGCTGTCACAGGAAGTAAAAGCAGAAAGCACATAATTCGCCATTTTGCGCAACGTACGTGAAAGCCAAATGGTTCAGTGTAAATCTTTAAATGTAAATGTATGTTCCTGCTTTGAAGGGAAACTGTGAATAAACCGGGGTCGGAGTGCAAGCAGTTCGCCTTTTGAACAAAGAAACTGAAATTCGTACAAGTCTACAGAAGAATGCGTGGAACATCTTTAACGTGGACAAAGTTGCTGGAGAGATCACTGAGAGAAGCGGATGAGCTCTTGTAATTCACAAACAAACACATTGGAAAGATTAGCTAACAACGTCAAGCTTAAGTGTAATAGTCCATTCAGAAATACTCTTTATGGCTGCTTAACATGTTGCACCGTGCTTTTAGGTACTGTTTTCTGTTTAAGTACAACGGCTTCCAACAAAATAGTAGAAAGACAACTGAACGAGTCATATGACATCATGTCACTCACAATCAGCTCTAACGGCTGTACACAATGAACCACTTATGTCCTATAACAAAATGGCAAACAAATCATTCGGAAAGGAAATTTGTGATAACCAGATTTATTGTAGCCAGTATAATAGATAATGTGACATATGTTAATTAAATTAGTCTACAAAAGTACCAGGTCATTGCATAGGAGAATGTGGGGCTGTTCGTTAACCATCGAATCCTTACATCTGTTACAACAGGGTATTCACGGTTAGCATACAACTCAGGCTTTCGTGGTATTCAATAATACACTGATTGCAGGGGCTAAGCTCTAGTGACATCAAGCGAACGGTAACTGACGTTGGTCACCACGTCCCAATTGTTATCCAACAACTGTTAACAACGGTGAACATGAAAACCGTTATCTTTAAGACATATGAGGAGCAAGAGATGTAATTTAGTGAGTAATATGCCATAAGTTTTCAAAAAGAACGGCAATGGTGTGCACGGTGACCACATGCGTTTAATCACAGAAGTGGCCATCGTAACACAAGTGAATGTTTTCCGGTTTAATGTACCCAAAAGAAAATGAATGTCTCAGACGTGGTGAAAAAAACGAATTGCTAATAACAGTATTACTACTAACAATTCGTTATATTTCGTTTCCGATGAAACGTACAATTTGCTGTCAGAAACTGGCGTCGCATTATTTGACATCGTCCGTATGTTAATTTTCAATTTTCCATCTGTCCACGTGATATTGTGTTTTCCTCTTGACAACGCAAATATCCCCCATACGAAAACATTTTATACGACATGTGCACACTGAAAATCCTATGCTGATTAAATAAAATATACAACTCTTGATAACTCACACGATCTCATTAAAATCTCATATTACACTTCATGTTTCAACTCTGTTTCAAGCCATTCCAGTAAACCGCCTGATAAATTTCACGTGGTACAATATATCGAATTCAACTTGTTTATCGGCCGTGTAGAGTAAATCGATATGAAAATTCCGTAAGTTCTATAATCTCAGTCCCATTTAATTCATTCTTTCCCAATCGTTGCCTCAACCTTTCCACCAACGTTTCTCTCACAATTTTTGTTTCTTTGGTGTATACGTTTTCATGTTCTGTTCAACTGAAGTGTGCAATAGGCTGAAAATGGTTACCATTCCATACAATTCATGTTATTGATTCTAGTCTGAGATGTACAATTGTTTCAATGATGATTGTTACATTAGATGTGTACCTCAGAATCACATGATGATCCAACAAACTTCTACTGAGAACAATGGAATTGTTTTACTTTGCAAAAGACTGTCGTTCTTCTGCTTTAGTCCACAAATTATGGGCGCATACCTATGGCTATGTAAAACATACCTTTATCAAAGTTAGGTGTCAGTTAGGAAAAGGTAATGATCACATCCGTGCTATATCGTAATACATAAAACGTTTTTTGTATTGCTATATTCTATTGATTATCACAAAACTAACGTTTCATAAAGACACTCCGAAAATCACGCATAAAAATAATCATATCTTACACAGTTAATTTAAACTTATGTTTGGTTCTGATCTCAAAAATCTCAACTGTGCAAAAACTTTTCTCTTCTACCGTTAAGAAATTTTGCGGTTACTATAAAAAGCTGCGATTTGCTTCCTTCCAACCGTCGGTGAAGTTCCGTTCAGTTCTAGTCGAATGGATCGGAATGATTTTCTCGTTCCCCCCGATTACAGCAGATATTTTCAAACAACCACCGAATGCTACTTGCCCTCAGAACCAACAAAATACACTGAGGAGTAATTTTTGAAGACGGTTTATGAAAGGACCTTGATTAATAATACTGACAAACTATTTCTGTAAACTTGCAAAAAAAAAACAAATTGCCTCCGTGTGAGTCTCAGATTAAACGGTGTACATCATCTGAACTACTCATCTGATATTGGGTACATTCATTCCTATCGTCAACGGCAATTCATTTTCCTGTTTCCGAGCTGACTCTGCTTGTATGTTCTTTAAGTCTGTTTTCAGATTAGTTAAGTTTGGTCTGTCTTGTCTTCATTTTTATGTTTTTCTGCTACGGGGCAGAATTTGTTGAAACATGTCTTCTTGTTTTAGAAAGTAGATCCAAAATTTGCATCTATTTTGCATTTTGATATGTATACTGAACATTGGTGGTAAAGCGTTTACCAGACTGCACTCACAGAATGATTTTTTTAAAACTATCATTGCTTATCTAGTAAAACTTTCGTGCTTTATATTGTTTCATTGGTTGTAAACTTTTGTGGTGACCTAATCAGCCCAGTGATAAAATTGACCAAATGTGGTAACACTCAAGAACAGTTGTGACGGTAACGGATAACTGCAAAAGGTATGCTTACAAATAAAATGAGAGACGTATCAATAGAAATGGGACGACTCACTGACAAGTTGAGACCCGTTGAATTGGATAGGCTACATCATTTGAGAAGAACAATGCCAGAGAGTAGGTTCGGACAACGTCAAATAAAAAATTCTACACGCGGTGTTAGATGGCAAACGTTTTGCGTCGGTAGATCAGCAGAGACTTGGAGATGATTATTTCACCAGCCAAAAATCCATGCAAAATGAGAAGAAAGATGCGGTGCGCGGAAACTTCCCTGTATTCATGTTGCCAGTTAATTAAAAAAACTATGTTGATGCTTTAGAACAAGTGTACAGATGAGGTTAACAAAACGATAGATACAAAACATACAAAAATGAATTACAAAATATATCAGTGAACTATAAATATTATGCTTCATCTGTACCCGAATGCTTTAGTGAGCTTACCTTCTGTTGACTAGTGGTCATTCGCGAAGCCATTTATGATCACTCAACTTTGGACGATTATTTTCTGCTCGATAAGTTGAATGTCTGTTTAGTTAACAATCCAGATGAGAGAAAAATTATGTTGTACTTTTTGTAACAGTACCGTATAGACTAATCTTTTCCAATGCTGTTTCTGACGTTTGCTCGGAATTGCATAATGATCTCACCAACCTGACCGAGTAATTCAAAGTTACTGATATTTTGAGTTGAACATCACCCACAATTGATCGCAGCTGTCGCATCCCCATAGACTATCCAGTCGGCACCTTTCGAAAGGAAGCACCAGACTCGAGTTTTGCTCTCATTGGAGCTCTTCAATAGTGCGTATCCTCGCCACTGCCGGGACTATAACCATGACCACGCTGTTTATGATGCAGCCGTGTTTACCACTGTGCCATTGAGTTCACGTTAGGCACGACTGAATTATCACATGTGAACGCTCAACCACGTTCGCTTGTGAGCAATGATCGGGTTGCCCGATCGTCTCGATAGGAGACACAGTTGCTGTCTGTTAACTCCAATCGATGACCCCTCGACTAGGACTTCCTAAGGTGAGGTCAATGGCGCAGTGGTAAACACGGTTGCCTCATGAACAACGTGGCCGTGGTTCTAATCCCGGCAGTGGCGAGGATATGCACTGACGAGCTCTAATGAAAGCAAAACTCGAGTCTTGTGCTTCTTTTCGAAAGGGGCCGACTTGAAAGTCTATGGGAATATGACAGCTGTAATCAATTGTGGGTGATGTTCAACTTGAAAATATTAAGACTAGTTTACTTTTATTGTGCGGCCACTTTGGTTGCCAGCATTGCAAAACTTCTGATTTCGAATGTCGTGTTGGAAACATTCATTACGGCGTTTGCACAGCACTTACAACACAGCGCTCATATTACCGTAGAAATATAGCTTCATTTTCGCCAGTCTTGAAAGCCCCGATAAAGATAAGCGAAAATCTCCTCAGTGTAAATTATTCCTGTATTTCCAACAAGTTTTTGAACGACATGAGTTGATAAGAATATCCATCATTTCAAAAGCGGTTTAGGTAACCGCCTTTCGCTAAAAACACATTATATATATTCGAAATTTGTTTGTCCTATGATAATCTTTTCGACTTTGATCCGAAAAACATCTGATCTTCGTCTACAGATAGCACGTTGATACATTTCCACTGTCAATCTACTTCTAAGAAACAACCTGCTTAAAAAATGCATGTGTAAGTTGGACCTATTGTTTACTACACTGTATCCTGACTTCTTGAATGGTTTGATTCTAACAAGTATACATAATCATGGTCAAAATCCCACGTAGTTGCACATCGGTGAGACGTTCCAGAAGTCCAGGACATAGTGATCCAATTATGTGGTTCGACATACCTTCGACAGTGGTATAACGTTTCATAAATGTCAGAGTATTTGTACACGTGGTAGCGCAATTGTAATCAGCTTACTGGTTTCTATTACCATATACAGGTTTGGAATCCATCGTGATTCGGACGGCTTAACTGCGAGAGTTGACAACTTGACACTGCCCTACCCACATGCAACGGTGAATCACGTGATAAAGACCACTACTGTGATGTGCAAAGTAAAAGGAAAACTTTCATTGTTTTGGACTGTTCACAGAAAAGAACACATCTGTTTTATGTTCAATTGTGCTTTCAAATGAGCAAATAGAACGAAACTGTGACGTATGAGAATTCATGTGTTGATTTGGATCTGTATTGTCTTACGAGTAATTGTAGTCCGTGGTTCTCTGCAACAAGTTGTGCCAATTAAAGTGTAGCTAAAATCATCATTTTAACCGTCTTGTAGGTGTAATTTTGACTTCATATCAGCATGACAGATTGCACAGAAAATACACGAACATCTTCCGTTCGTTTGTCATTTTGTTCATGTGTATCATTTCCCTATACATATCGACAGTCAGTTCAAAAGAATTCCGTGTAACGGCATCGTAAAATACGAGTTGTTGTACATTTGGCCAACCCCTAACTCAGATTAGACAGAATATTCACTATCAGATTGCTTCTCAAATATATCCTTAAACACAAAGCGAGAAAGGCGCGTGTATACACAAGGCCCTTGGTCTTCTGAAGTGAAAACCATCAGAGTTTTCATTTGTCTTAATTCAGTAGTATACATTCCCCTTTAACAATCAGTGCATTCACCTAATCGAGAAACTGTGCAAAATGCAATTATTCACCCTGTTATTTACTTCACTATATACGTCTAACGTAGTCCCCCTACTTCCACAAACGTCTTTTCCACACGGTGATACTAATTCTTCATATGCCGGATCGTTATTTATGAAAAACTCAAGTATCCCTTTCATATAATGGCATTCGGTCACATGCAACCTGAGTGGCCAACCTAGGCACTCACCACTGATTACAATGTATTAGCAAAATGCATAGGCCCTCTTAATTCCTTGGTCTTCGAAATATGATAATTAGCACTCCCGTCAAACATACATATACATTCCTACTATGTAAGCGGGAGTTTATAGAACTATTTAGGTGGACGACCCATTCAGACGTTTTGTTAATGTTTGTTACTAGCTCTTTCTTTTCGTTCGTTTCCTATCATCCTCACCAGCTCAAAACCTGAATTTGCCAAGAAACATGAAGTTTCAACAGGTCCGGATTCGACAAGATGTAATCGATAGGGCAGAGATCAAGTAATAACAAACGTTACCACCAAAAGTAAGCGGTAAAGACCGCAAGTATTATTTTCTGAACACACCCGTACAAATTCCTAACACTCTGAACACCACTGTAAATGTGTTTGGAGACAAACATAAAAATTACAAACGTTTTCATCACGTAACACGTACTTGTTGACAACTGCCTGATAAGTGCTCTATTGTGAGTGACCTGTAATGTTGGTTTCCTATATTCTCATTCAATTTTATGAGGGTTTACGCTTAACTTTCGAATCCCTCACATTAGTGTTTGCCAAGTATGATCTTATCGTGGAGTTAGTTCCTTGCTCTTTAATTCGTACGCCCAAAGTTTCCTCAGCCTTATGTTAACGCTAACCGGAGGTCGTAATGAGAAGATGGCGAATCTGCAAACAAACTTTATTTATTGATATACTCACTGTTCACAAGCGGACGTCAACACAACAAGTAAAGGCGCTAGGGAGTTGAACGTGAGAGAACCCTAGGCACAACCACACGGCAGGTGCCAGAGTGGACGGATGTCAACGGAAACTCCAGTCGACCTTCAAAATTCGAACGAGCGTTAGACTGGTTGAGCAGCGTTCCCAACAGCAGTAGCGAAAAAACTGTCATCTTAATGAATACAGCCTACAACAGTGAAGATAGCGCGGATTCACTATACAGTCACGAGTAAAACTGCTATACCCACGCCAACACACTAACTTTGGCGTTAGTGATTTGTGGTAAATTTACATTCACGAGGTTATGTGATTAGGCATGGTGGTGCTGGTAAGATAACTCTTACGTCGCAGGGAGTTTATGATTTTGAGGACGTCGAAGGTGATCTCACTACAATCTTAAAAGAAAGAAATATTATTATTATTGCTAGTATTATCATTATTGTTGTGAGAGCACTTCATAGTTGGTTTAGTATTTTTATGACGTTGCGGGAAAAGGAGCTTTTGGTAATGTGCGGGCGGGTGAATTCTGGCTGAGATTTGCTGATTCCAGTGTTGACATTCTTTGGATAATTTGGTAAGAATGTGACTCATCAAGTGATGAAATCCATTGCCCAAGTTCAAATAATTCCGAGCCAGATTTCAGTAACTCGTTTGAGATTCAATAAACAACCGAGTTAATTTCGTTTACTAACTACTGGCTACAAACTTCCTTGGTTGTTATTGTTGTGACCACAAAAGACAACTTGACCTGAGAAGCTGTTTGCTACATGATATGCCATTCACGTTATTCTACAACGAACGGGTACACTAATTTGCACAGCTGACATGTACACACATACGTTGGGCAGCAGCACATTGTCATTTGCCATGATGGCATGTCTGTCACAGTACGTACACCCTATTCCAATAATTTTTTATGGTCCATCGTCTTCCTGACGTTGGGAACTGCTCTTTAGTTCCCGAATAAACATACTATACTACTCACAAACTGTCTGTTACAAAAAAGTTATTTCGTATTTTCACGCCTTACTATAAAACGGCCTTAGATTGGTACTACGGTGCCCTTTTTTGACCAAGCGAACCGAAGACGACCGGCTGAGAATAAAGCAATGAATAAACAAGGAGTATATTGTCGACACACGAAATTGATGTGAGAGCAAGCGAATAATAAGACGAGACTATAACACAGCAGAACGGTAAGTGAACGTGTGAGTGAGATTTTTCAGCATCTCTACTCATTCAAACAAACGTTTAAGCACACACAAAAAGTTGGAAACGAAAGGAATACAAATGGCAGTCGGAACTCCAACCTAGTTAGTAATAGACCAGTAGGGTAGCTGCACAGCTCCCTCCTAGAAGACAACCAGAAAGTTGACTTTGACAATTTGGCGGTGTTTCAGTTAACCGGAATCGTTCGCACGAGCACGAATGTTTCATTTTGCTCCTGTCACACAGCTGGTGTCTACGGTCGGTCTAAAAGGGATTAAGAACGATTGAAAATGGCTGAGGGAGCGTGATTCGGAAGGTTAATAATGGTAGGTAAGCAGACGAATTGGAAACTGACAGATTGCAATCGACTTGTCAGAAATATGGTCTTGGTCGTGTCTATCGTAGACGATCGTCACAGAATTTCAAGTTTCTCAGCAGCCTCAACGTTCCACACGCGGAATGAATAGTTAACTGGCAGTATCTAAAATATGCAGTGCTCATTAATGGAAAACAATGACCTCATCGTGTTTCCGTCCCTAATGGGTCAAAAAAGATAGGGCTTACCTTTTAAAACACAACGGCTTGTTGATAAAATCCACTGTAAGTAGTCATCTAGCACTAACTAGGTAAAAAGGTGCGACATAAAAATCTAGATACGGCGGAAGTCCATATGGTCTGCGAATCGCACTGGCTTCTGCAATTCTCGACCACATCCGTTATGGAGGCTTAGATGAGTCGAGGCTGGTGCAGTCGCGGCAGCAGACGAATTTTCACAAACGTTAGGTGAACTATTACTTGTAGGAGCGTTGCTAGTTTGGAATCAGTTCCCACATCATGTACCTCTATAGACACTGGCTTCAGCCTACTGAGAGAGATAACCTTGCGTTTACCATTGCGCTCCACTACGAAAGTTTTATCATGGTGCGTGAGTACATGTGATGGACTTGTACACGGCGGATGTAAAGGTCGTCGAGGAATAACCGCACGCACCAAAACGTGGGAAAAACTTGACAAACGAGGATCTACGTACGTTAGCTTCGTCTGTTTCCTTGGTGGGGTCGGCCGGAGTCGTCTCATGTGTTGGGCCAACCGCTCACTGTAATCCGCGAACGTGATGGGTCCCATCGTGCATCTCTCCGGTTAAACGTGAGGAGTACCCATAGACCACCTCAGCGAGGGTGATATGTAGGCAGACCATCAGCGCGTTTTGGACACTTGATTAGACAAATGGCGGAACCTCCTGCCACAAAGAATTGTTGCCAGCAGGTAGAGAATTTTTCATTTACCAAAGAAAACGTTCAACTAACCAGTTGACTATCGCGTGGTAAGCTGTTGTGCGAATTCAACTAAATCTTAGCAAGTTGAGGAGTGACGCGGAGTCTAAGTCAAAATGTGGCCAGTGGTTACCACAGCAGGACAACCAAACTAAGAAACTCAACGTTACAGGGATGCTCGTGCGACGGTTTCCAATGAGAAATTTGTAATTGGTACGGCTTTTGGCTAATGTGTAAACCTATCTACGCATGTTGAGATATACGTACACCCGCTGGAGGATGACGAATCCGACCAGGTCAACATTCACATGATAGAAACGCTCACCAGAAGCCGCAAAACTCCTCACTAAGGCACGCGTGTAACGATGATTTTTATATCGTTGGCGGTGCATACACGATTCATCACATGTGCGATTGTTGCGATTGTCATTGCACCAAGCAAAACGCTCGATGACCATTTTGATTGTTGAACGTATGCTTGGGTGAGACATGTTGCGCATTGTGTTGAAAATTCGGTGGCGGAAAGCCAACAAAATAATTGGGCGACGGAAGCCTTGCGAAGTATCACAAATAATCACCTCTTTGGATGAATTCATGGGGACGCGTTCTAGGTGAAGGGTACCAAATAGTTGGGGTTGTTCTATCTTTGGATCGTTGTTCTATGCAGCTGCGACCCCTGTCAGATCGACTGAGCTATCTGCCGTGCTCGTTGCAACATTGATGCTTGAGAGAGCATCGGCGACTCGGTTTGAAATATCTGAAATTTGACGGATATCGGTTGTGAGCTTAACGATATACCCGGGGTGCCGGGTCCCAATGGAAGAGTACCTGTACGTTGTTGGGCATTGGGCCTATGTTAACGGCTTAGGGTCTGTGAAGGTCATGAAATCTTTGCCTCAACGAACATGTCGAAAATGGCGGATACCGAGATATACCGCCAACAATTCCCTTCCGAACGTATTACACCAGGACTCGGTTGGTTATAACCGCTCAGAAAAGAAGGCGTATGGGTACCAGTTGTCACTGAGTTGCTACCGCAGGAACGCTCCTACAACCACGTCGGTTGCATCCAGAGTTACTGGTAAAGGAGTGGACGTGTGACGATTTGAAAACGATCTTATATTGGTGATAGCTGCTGTTAAGTTAACGAAGGCCTTTTGTACGGCAGCTGTGAATAAAAATGATCGTACCTTACCTCCAAGCCGATTGATGAGTGGTCCATTAGATGGGCGCAGCTAGGAATGAAATGAAGAAAAAATTTCGTTATGGTATCGAAAGAACAAAGTTATTTAGAAGATATGAGCTCCGGGTGGTTCACTATTGTCTGCACTTTGTCGGAGAGAGGTTTACTCCCGATCGTTCATATACTGTGACTTAGGAACGATACGCAGGCGTCCCAAAAGGGGACTTACCTAAGTACACGGTTACTCATGACGCGATAAACGGGCGAAGAATGAACGTAGATGTGTGCACTGTTCTTCTTGGGGTGGGCTAATGAACGAGATATCATCCAAGTACAGATAAACACCGTACAGTCCACGATCCATGTCTTAAATAAAACGTTGGCAAGTCTGAATTGCGTTGTTCAGACCAATTAGCATGCTCAAAAACTTGAAAAATCCGAGTAGTGTTATGAGTGTTGTTCCCGAGGTGTCTTCGGTGACTACAGGAATCTGGGTACAAGCACGCATTGCGTCGATTTTAATGAACATTTGCTTCTCCGATAGGTTTACCTCCAAGTCTTGAATGTGACGAATTGGATATCTACCGGGGATGGCTGTGTTGTTCAATAACCGATAGTCGCCATGTGGGCGTCAGACATTACGTCTTTTTAAGCAACATGTGCAACGGCGAACCCTGTAAACTATTGGACAGACGGATAATGCCGAGTTGAAGCATATGCTCATGTTCGACTGGGAAAGTTTTGAGCATATCAGGGGTGCAGCGACGTGGACAACTTCGAACCGACAATCCTCATGTGACAATGTGATGCACGACGTTAGTTGTCACAGCTGATAACTCGTGAACGGGTCGGATCAGTTGGGGCAATTCAGATAGGAGTTTCCCATAAGGCTCGCAAACTACGGGATTGGCTAGTATTGGACTAAGCATAGCCGTGTGTGACGGTTTACACCAAAAATCGGGTTTTGTCGAGGTGTCTGTTACACGTGATCAACGTGTGTCGATCAGCGAATCGAAATTTCGGAGGAAATGATTACTAGTAATAGAGAAAAGAGTATTAGGTACAAGGAAAACCCACCGAAAATCACGCTGAAGACCAAAGTTCAGAGTCAACGGTCGATGGCCGAGGGTCCTAATGGGCGCACCGTTTACAGCTTGAAGTGTAATGCCAGATTCTAATCGCAAAACCGTTACCGAATGCGAGATGGCACTAACACCCGCTTCTGTGTTGATTAAGCTCATTGTGGAGTCAGAATTATTCGGAAATAAAAGGTGGCTGATTTTTGACTGGCCTGTGGGTGTTGTCGCTGTAACGCGTCGGTTTGCTAAGTTAAACGTTTGTTACCGCGACAGCTACATAGCAATCGGCACTGTTTAGCCTTTTTCACTGCACACCTCATCGTAGGAAGCGCAGTGGTCGTGCACGCGTCGGATAAATTTCGTCTGGTGACCTGGTATGTTAACTGCTGGCAGGAAGATGTGCCAATTCGCATAAGCGAAGTGAGCTATCTTGGCGTTTGGTTCCAAAGGGTTTTGCTCACAACGTTCAAGTATTGCGCATAGGATTGTTATTTCGGCGTCCTTCGTGGCCAGTAAACTATCTGCAGGACTGCTGGAGGTAACCGCCTGCCCAACTAATGGCGAAGTTGACGTAACTCGAAGACGTTCGTGCATTGTATAGGCCAGAGGTGCTATGTCGCCCAACACACGTGAGGGTAACACGGATGATAGTCTCTGTGTATACTCAGCAAATTGTTGCCTCTATAACTCTTGTAAGGGAATCTCTGGTAACTGGGATTTACCTACAGCATGCCCCGTGTCTCGTGGAAAAACCGATGGCTTTGTGTCACCCGATTGATAATTGTTTGCTTAGCCGACTCATAGCAGTCAGCTGTTGAACCTAGTTAGATATCACCAACAAGGTTCAGCATATCTCTGATTAGGTGTGATATCAATTCAGAGAATTGTCTAAATCAATTGTTATACGCCTGTTACTAAACGGCAAACCATAACTTCTGATAAAGATCCTTAAAAGCAGGAACAGGTAACGTAATCCGTGAGAAAGGGGACTTGGAACGGACAGTATACTCACTTTTGCAGTTATATACCCCTGAAACAGAAGAGAAACTTCGTTCGTAGTTTAACATACACAGCTATGAGAATATGCATTGATGACAACATTGGGACAGAAGGGGTGTTTTATGATGGATGTTCTCAGAGAACGCCTATTCTGTAAACTTCCTGGATAGACATATGGTACTGACAGAACCGAAAGCTAATCCCCCATCTGCGGAAAAGAAGTTGGCTTGCTTGACCCTAGACTATAAAGGCGAGGCGTTGGCCGAACTGGTGACTCGTGGAATAAACAACGCAACCGAAAAGAACTAAAGTGCGGCAAAACTACAAGTCTCATTCAGATCTGACCCGGTAGTCTACGTACAACTCAAAGATGCAATGCCTAAATGTGACCTCATTTTGTGTTTACTCTTTCACATGCTTCTGGAAAGCAGGTTACATCGGTCGCACAACCAGCCGCCTTTCTCACAGTTGTGTGCTCAAACGAAATTTATGTAGGCCCTACGGTTACCATGGCCTTTTGTTACGTGCTCAACTCTTCCGGAGGTCAATTTTGTCACCTAATTGCCCTCCAATTCACAACCACGTGATGTAATTATGCGACTAATTGCTTTTGACTTTGATCACTTGACAAACATGACTAGATAAAATGTTATGTAATTGACCCGATGATGAATAACCGAAAACAGGCTGTTCGCCAAAATAACTTTTCATTTCTAATGAATTCATTGGGTTTTTTGAATTGTTACCAATATGTATAGAACACCACGGTAAACTGATGTAGTTTAAAGTCTGCTTCTAAAGTCGAATTTGTTTAATAAGGCGAGAAGCTACATCTAGGCCGTCCCTCTAAAAATTGTTTCTGCTGTCACAGGAAGTAAAAGCAGAAAGCACATAATTCGCCATTTTGCGCAACGTACGTGAAAGCCAAATGGTTCAGTGTAAATCTTTAAATGTAAATGTATGTTCCTGCTTTGAAGGGAAACTGTGAATAAACCGGGGTCGGAGTGCAAGCAGTTCGCCTTTTGAACAAAGAAACTGAAATTCGTACAAGTCTACAGAAGAATGCGTGGAACATCTTTAACGTGGACAAAGTTGCTGGAGAGATCACTGAGAGAAGCGGATGAGCTCTTGTAATTCACAAACAAACACATTGGAAAGATTAGCTAACAACGTCAAGCTTAAGTGTAATAGTCCATTCAGAAATACTCTTTATGGCTGCTTAACATGTTGCACCGTGCTTTTAGGTACTGTTTTCTGTTTAAGTACAACGGCTTCCAACAAAATAGTAGAAAGACAACTGAACGAGTCATATGACATCATGTCACTCACAATCAGCTCTAACGGCTGTACACAATGAACCACTTATGTCCTATAACAAAATGGCAAACAAATCATTCGGAAAGGAAATTTGTGATAACCAGATTTATTGTAGCCAGTATAATAGATAATGTGACATATGTTAATTAAATTAGTCTACAAAAGTACCAGGTCATTGCATAGGAGAATGTGGGGCTGTTCGTTAACCATCGAATCCTTACATCTGTTACAACAGGGTATTCACGGTTAGCATACAACTCAGGCTTTCGTGGTATTCAATAATACACTGATTGCAGGGGCTAAGCTCTAGTGACATCAAGCGAACGGTAACTGACGTTGGTCACCACGTCCCAATTGTTATCCAACAACTGTTAACAACGGTGAACATGAAAACCGTTATCTTTAAGACATATGAGGAGCAAGAGATGTAATTTAGTGAGTAATATGCCATAAGTTTTCAAAAAGAACGGCAATGGTGTGCACGGTGACCACATGCGTTTAATCACAGAAGTGGCCATCGTAACACAAGTGAATGTTTTCCGGTTTAATGTACCCAAAAGAAAATGAATGTCTCAGACGTGGTGAAAAAAACGAATTGCTAATAACAGTATTACTACTAACAATTCGTTATATTTCGTTTCCGATGAAACGTACAATTTGCTGTCAGAAACTGGCGTCGCATTATTTGACATCGTCCGTATGTTAATTTTCAATTTTCCATCTGTCCACGTGATATTGTGTTTTCCTCTTGACAACGCAAATATCCCCCATACGAAAACATTTTATACGACATGTGCACACTGAAAATCCTATGCTGATTAAATAAAATATACAACTCTTGATAACTCACACGATCTCATTAAAATCTCATATTACACTTCATGTTTCAACTCTGTTTCAAGCCATTCCAGTAAACCGCCTGATAAATTTCACGTGGTACAATATATCGAATTCAACTTGTTTATCGGCCGTGTAGAGTAAATCGATATGAAAATTCCGTAAGTTCTATAATCTCAGTCCCATTTAATTCATTCTTTCCCAATCGTTGCCTCAACCTTTCCACCAACGTTTCTCTCACAATTTTTGTTTCTTTGGTGTATACGTTTTCATGTTCTGTTCAACTGAAGTGTGCAATAGGCTGAAAATGGTTACCATTCCATACAATTCATGTTATTGATTCTAGTCTGAGATGTACAATTGTTTCAATGATGATTGTTACATTAGATGTGTACCTCAGAATCACATGATGATCCAACAAACTTCTACTGAGAACAATGGAATTGTTTTACTTTGCAAAAGACTGTCGTTCTTCTGCTTTAGTCCACAAATTATGGGCGCATACCTATGGCTATGTAAAACATACCTTTATCAAAGTTAGGTGTCAGTTAGGAAAAGGTAATGATCACATCCGTGCTATATCGTAATACATAAAACGTTTTTTGTATTGCTATATTCTATTGATTATCACAAAACTAACGTTTCATAAAGACACTCCGAAAATCACGCATAAAAATAATCATATCTTACACAGTTAATTTAAACTTATGTTTGGTTCTGATCTCAAAAATCTCAACTGTGCAAAAACTTTTCTCTTCTACCGTTAAGAAATTTTGCGGTTACTATAAAAAGCTGCGATTTGCTTCCTTCCAACCGTCGGTGAAGTTCCGTTCAGTTCTAGTCGAATGGATCGGAATGATTTTCTCGTTCCCCCCGATTACAGCAGATATTTTCAAACAACCACCGAATGCTACTTGCCCTCAGAACCAACAAAATACACTGAGGAGTAATTTTTGAAGACGGTTTATGAAAGGACCTTGATTAATAATACTGACAAACTATTTCTGTAAACTTGCAAAAAAAAAACAAATTGCCTCCGTGTGAGTCTCAGATTAAACGGTGTACATCATCTGAACTACTCATCTGATATTGGGTACATTCATTCCTATCGTCAACGGCAATTCATTTTCCTGTTTCCGAGCTGACTCTGCTTGTATGTTCTTTAAGTCTGTTTTCAGATTAGTTAAGTTTGGTCTGTCTTGTCTTCATTTTTATGTTTTTCTGCTACGGGGCAGAATTTGTTGAAACATGTCTTCTTGTTTTAGAAAGTAGATCCAAAATTTGCATCTATTTTGCATTTTGATATGTATACTGAACATTGGTGGTAAAGCGTTTACCAGACTGCACTCACAGAATGATTTTTTTAAAACTATCATTGCTTATCTAGTAAAACTTTCGTGCTTTATATTGTTTCATTGGTTGTAAACTTTTGTGGTGACCTAATCAGCCCAGTGATAAAATTGACCAAATGTGGTAACACTCAAGAACAGTTGTGACGGTAACGGATAACTGCAAAAGGTATGCTTACAAATAAAATGAGAGACGTATCAATAGAAATGGGACGACTCACTGACAAGTTGAGACCCGTTGAATTGGATAGGCTACATCATTTGAGAAGAACAATGCCAGAGAGTAGGTTCGGACAACGTCAAATAAAAAATTCTACACGCGGTGTTAGATGGCAAACGTTTTGCGTCGGTAGATCAGCAGAGACTTGGAGATGATTATTTCACCAGCCAAAAATCCATGCAAAATGAGAAGAAAGATGCGGTGCGCGGAAACTTCCCTGTATTCATGTTGCCAGTTAATTAAAAAAACTATGTTGATGCTTTAGAACAAGTGTACAGATGAGGTTAACAAAACGATAGATACAAAACATACAAAAATGAATTACAAAATATATCAGTGAACTATAAATATTATGCTTCATCTGTACCCGAATGCTTTAGTGAGCTTACCTTCTGTTGACTAGTGGTCATTCGCGAAGCCATTTATGATCACTCAACTTTGGACGATTATTTTCTGCTCGATAAGTTGAATGTCTGTTTAGTTAACAATCCAGATGAGAGAAAAATTATGTTGTACTTTTTGTAACAGTACCGTATAGACTAATCTTTTCCAATGCTGTTTCTGACGTTTGCTCGGAATTGCATAATGATCTCACCAACCTGACCGAGTAATTCAAAGTTACTGATATTTTGAGTTGAACATCACCCACAATTGATCGCAGCTGTCGCATCCCCATAGACTATCCAGTCGGCACCTTTCGAAAGGAAGCACCAGACTCGAGTTTTGCTCTCATTGGAGCTCTTCAATAGTGCGTATCCTCGCCACTGCCGGGACTATAACCATGACCACGCTGTTTATGATGCAGCCGTGTTTACCACTGTGCCATTGAGTTCACGTTAGGCACGACCGAATTATCACATGTGAACGTTCAACCACGTTCGCTTGTGAGTAATGATCAGGTTGCCCGATCGTTTCGATAAGAGACACAGTTGCTGTCTGTTAACTCCAATCGATAATCCCGCAATTAGGACTTCCTAGACAGGTCGAAATCTCCGATCTTATTAAACCTGCTAGTGAGAGCGAAACTCGAGTCTAATGCTTCTTTTCGAAAGGCGCGGACTGGGAAGTCTATGGGAATGCGACAGCTGCGATCAATTGTGGGTGATGTTCAGCTTGAAATTAACCAAGTCCCCGACTACTCATCAGTTACTGAAATTGTCTGTTGCGCGTTACTGTATCAATTACCCTAACTCGTCAATGACGAATTAATATTTTCGTATTGTTCTATTAATGTTCATCAGTAATTCATTCTTCGGTCACATTCATCCGACTTTGGCTCACAGCTGCAAATGGATTAGTGTTTGATTTCAGCAACCAGGTTTGCCTGGGTGATATTCTTATTAGAAAGATTCCGATAACTGGAATATTAGTTTAGTGCAGGGGTTAGATTTTGCAATTCCAAACTTTCCCAACATGGCCTAGACTTTGATTTTTTATTCCACAGAGTTTTAGACTAGGTAAATTCAAGGTATTCAGAACGGTGGGCCAGTTTACGTCTGCAGTTTGAGAACTGGATGAGACTTTTAATCGCTGAGCTACTCCACGTCTGCGAATCACTTACGCAAGGCCATAATGTCAGCAATAACATTAGAACGATAATAACAGATAAGGTATCTACTGGATAAATACCTTTCTCTTATGCAGTGTTCCCTGGAGTGTAATTTGACAAGCAGACCCCTGTCAAAAATTTCATCAAAACAGCGTAGGCCAAGTTAAAGTTGGGCTAGCAACCTTGTTCGTAACAAGTGGCTGTCATGCCTAACAAATGTGCGGGAAATGTGATGTAGTTAGAGTTGTCGATTTAACTTACATTACAAAATGTACGTAACATACAGGCTTCCTTACTAAGCAGATAGCAGCTCTTACCGAGTCAGTTTAAGAAGTTCATACAAATACAGATTGTTTAACTCGATATTGTTTCTTGCTAGCATTTTAGTACATCGCTCACTTTTGAACAATGTTAGAGACGATATACCGGTTCCAACCCGTGACATATAGAAAGATGAAAAACTCTCTTGTGTTTCTTCACTTCGTGACAGACAGTGATCCAATTCTTTTTCTGACAGCGTGTTTCGTCCTCATCTCGCATCGATTGTTTCCGACACTTCAGTGTTCACATAACATGTGATGTAGTGCGCACGGCGTTGATAATTTTGTTGCCCGAATCCACTGACGAGGATACTGCAGATGCTAGTCAAATTGCTCATCGAAGTTTGTGTATGTTTAAAATAGGCAACAACTCATATGTAGATCGACGTGTGGAGAACACAATCCTCTAGATTGATGTCATAATATGCGTTCATAATGCACACATCTTCAACGTGGAACAGTTTGTACATAATGCACCACATTATTCGTAATACTTACAGTTTGAAAATGAGGAAATAGCGACGAATAAGTGACCAAAAACACTTTCAAAAACTGATTTTTTGTATACACAAATGCGCGAAATATATGCATACCGCAACTTATCACGCAAAACATCTTAATTTCCAGTCAGCTTGTTGTAATCACGGACTCTGTGAAATGTAAAATGGAAACAATTCACCATTGTAAAAACAGTTGGACATTTGGGAGCCTACGGGCAAAATTTTGAAACTGATCAATCACGTTATCAAAAATGATGATACTGTAGCTGTGAGGTGGAAGCAAAGAATATGGAGAAACAAATGAGAGTAGGAAGTACATTCAACCTACTTAACGTATTATCAAGTTATCCATAGGTTCACTACCACCGGTCTGTGAACTCAAAACCGTAGTTTCATACGGTGTACAGCAGACGCTTCGGAAAGAGTTGAAGCGTGTTTGTTCATTATCTAACAGATAACATGGAGTATTTTAGTGTGATCTACCCGATAGCCAGATTCTTGTAAATGTTTTGTAATTGCATTCCTTATCGTTTTACTTGTAGCACCCAGATGCCATTTGGAGAGATGTGTGCAGTGCCCTCACTGTGTGATAAACTTACCACAAGCCGCAGATACGGGTAATCTCAAAAATAATGTTTGATTTGGTAAATGTGGGCACTGGATGCTTCCTCGGACATGAGATCTAAGACGTTTGGTGCAGCATAATGAGTTTCGCTGAAGTATACTTGGGGTTCATTGCTGATTTCATTCTTTGTGTCCCGAAAAGTTTTACATCGTCCCTTCTCTAGGATAAGGATGGGAACACAGGTTTTGACAGTGCTGTTTGCGCGCTAGTCACAAATACACTTAGTATACTGCGGAACTGCGTTTACGAGAAAAAGTGAGGATCACTTTATTTGTAACCCTTAAAATCCGCTTATTCTATATCACAAGAATTAGGGCACACTTCATAATTGTGAAAGTTTTGATACTGAATGAGACAACTAAAAGACGCAAATCATATGATATTCTCCGGAATAAACTTTCGTGCATTCTGATCACACGTGGACACTCATTCAATTTAAACCTCGAGACACAGCTCCATTAACGGAGTTTATGACTAAGGGGATTACTGATGAGTAGTCGGGGATTTTGTTAATTTCAAGTTGAACATCACCCACATTTGATCGCAGCTGTCGCATTCCCATGGACTTTCCAGTCGACCCCTTTCGAAAAGAAGCACTAGACTCGAGTTTCGCTCTCGTTAGAGCTCGTCATTAGTGCATATCCTCGCCACTGCCGGGACTAGAACTCCGGCCACGCTGTTCATGAGGCAACCTTGTTTACCACTGTGCCATTGAGTTCACGTTAGGCACGACCGAATTATCACACGTGAACACTCAACCACTTTTGCTTATGAGTGATGATCAGGTTGCTTGATCGTCTCGATAGGAGACTTGAGGTATTGTTGTATCGTTAATCAGAGTACAAGGCAGTCGTAACGACTGTAAACAGCATGTATGCAGTCAGACTAACAGACGTACGCACGTGACTTTAAACGAGTGAACGAGTTATAATTAAACCAATCATAGTCGCGCTGTGTGAAAGGTTTGTTAGTAGCCAATCAGATACGAGGTGAACGTTTTGTCATTGTAAAGGACATACACACACACATACGATAGGGATTGGACAGACAGACAAAGAAATAACAAAAACATAGGAATGTTGACTAGCAGGATAGCCGCAGCCTCAACATCAATTATTTTGGAACTTGTAAAGGCAGTATTTACACGTGAATACGAAAGCCCAAGCAACCTGGATGATGCTGTTGCGGTTGCTCCGAAAAATCGCAGAGAATACTTCATGAACTCTCACTCTGTGACTTGTTTGGTTTAATTGCCCTGCAAGTAATGTTGCTTGGTGCCGTCCACCAGCGACTGCTATGCCTAGTTATGTTTCTAACTACTTGGGAACATGGTGCTCGGTACGAGAAGGTATTTCTCGGTTTGTAGTCCTTATGAAACCCACATCGCAATTATATGGGTATTTGTATAAACAATGGTTTGTGACAGACGTAGGTTGTTTGTTTTTACCCGAAAAGATTGGTGAGATCCTGGTTCGCTGTTTCATGCATAGGATCTGGTTAACACAGCTGTTGGACGCATTTTGGTTATTGTTGAACAGCTGTCATTTAGGAAACGTGGAGTTTAGATACAGTTTCATCTTTTCTACCGTTGTCAGCAATATATCTCGAGCAAAAACACTTCTGTGATTTTGGAGAATTTGGATCGGGTTCCCTGATGGCCTGCAGAGAACAGGTGCATGTTGTGGCTTAACCAAGGAATTACTTAACAACAAAGTACATATACTTAATTCTAACGATGAATTGTCTTCAGTGTGTAGCCTGCACGCTCTTTGAAAGAGAGTCCCAACTAGGCCTTTTTTATATTACCTTGTACAGAAACTTTCAAAGTCCATATAAGTGTCCTATCCAACTGGGCTTTCTTCACATGGATCTTCTCATTTTACCATTGGGTCTTCGGATAACCAGAATGTCCACGGACAGAGGACAGTCGTTTACTTCGTTGTCCTCAGGTAGCTTGAGGTTTGTATGTTCTTGATTGAACTATAAAAATAATATATACGAATCACTCGAATTCTCAGAAATGGCCAAGATGTCGTCTACGTAACGTCTATACCACACCGGTCTTGACATGCTTTTGCATAATATAGATTTTTTCTAGTCATGGGGAAATATTCTAGAAGTGAACTTAGACTACTGCCTATTGCTCCCCGTCCAGTCGCGGAAGAATAAACTTCTAGGAAGTGAACTTGTCCTTGCACCTGCACAAAAGTAAATGTGATTTCGGTTGACGGACTGGGATGAAAAAATGGAGGATTATTTATAAAATAAAACGGCAAACGCTATCATCCGTTACACGAAACCCAGTATTAGCGAACAAGGACGCCATATGGAATGAACACATCATCTTGTCCCGTACATCGTAACTGTCCACCCACCTCAAAAATTTAAAGGTGTCTTCAGATTGTGGCAACTTAGTCGTCTGCTAACCTGTCCAGGTAGGTCGGCTAGTCAGCAGACTGAGTTCCACTGGGATGCGTTGTATATGCAAACAGTGGGCAAAAGTAAAGCATCATATTTGTGGATTCTGGGTAGTCCGCATACTTGAGGCATTCGTGTGTCTATTGACTTCATCAGCTTGTATCGATCGGTAGAAATTGTATCATTTATCCCCAATTTGTCTAACTTGTGAATGCTTTCTTTTTCTACTCCTAAAACGCTGCTGAGATTATCGTTGGACAGATTTTCTGAATGTCACCAAAAATTTCAGGAATTTTATCTATGTATTCCGTCTTTCAGATAATTGAAAATCTCCGAAGCATTCATGAGAAACAAGGTTCCAGCGAACAAACGGTTTCCGATAAATTCCCATCTTTGGCTGTTACAACTATTTAAAATTAAATGACGAGTTATTGATCAAAGATTAAAGAAGGGGCAATGTAATTGGATAAAAGGTTAACACTACTTCGCTGTGGTTGGGAACATCAACGAAGTTGGTTCTAGTAAATCAGTGTTAATCAGGCTGGGACAGTGGGACGGGGACAAGTTGTTTCACGGATTGGACGGCCATGTTCGGCCAAGGACACATCAGGGTTTGAACGAATTTTTTATGCACACAGATCCGGGTGACTTAGTCGGATTGCGACCGCCTCGGCTGTCGACAGGATGTGTTATTTGGCCTTTCGTGACAAGGTGCCTGGGACCCGCTAGACGGTACGAAATGTTGTTTTCGTGTCTAGCTGTTGATTACAATCGATCATATAGGCAAGAATTGATGAACCAATGCGTCTTGTTGTTCCAGAATGAAGGCAAGCGGGGCAGTGTTCACGGATTCTTTCAGATAAACGCGACCTATGTGTGTTGAACCACAGGAACAGTCAAATGGATAGATCAAAAAAGGCGGCATTGATAAGCACGTTATCCTTCAAATTCAGTGAAACCGCCCATTTTGAGTGAAATATAACAACAGAGCAAGCAGCATAACAAGTCGTGTTGATAGCAATGGCGATTTGACGTGACATCAACTCTGCCGCTGAGTCACCCTTGAATGGCAACGATAAGTTGACGTTCTTCTTATCGGCAATGTCCAATGAAGTTCGCGGTTGTCTATCCTGCATGTTACTATTGATGGACTAAGAATCCTTTCTATCTATCAGTACAATCCCTCTGCCTTTGTTCACACATAATTAAGTCCTCATTTGGTCGTATTTTTCACAGACTTCGGAAGTGTGACAATGTTAATAGACCATGACGCTTTGGTTTATAATTTTGATATTCCTGGGCTACACTCACTGGTCTTGATTTCACACCATTTCGATTCTCCTCAGACGTTGGCAAATACAGCTGAAGGTGATCATACATATATTTGAACTGGGTATGTAAACGTAACGCTTCAGTTTTCATTTGCAGTCTTGAACAGGAAAATTTCATATGAATTTCTGTGAACGTTTCTGACGAGAGATTAGTAAAATAATCATCCAACACTCCATATGGTGAATTCATATATGAAACTGGACAAAACGAATCATCCAGCAATTTTACCACGTTTGCTTCCGTACGCTATGGAACGGTACTACAAAATCCACATATTCGAATCGAAAAGCAGTCTGCAGAACATTTGTGATAGGCAAAGACCTTTCATAAATCTTTCAGGGCGAATTCCGCCTTTGCTATCATAGAATTTAATAATCGGTTATTTAAGCTAATATTTTGGTTATGTGGTGATGTGTGTTAAATGAAAAGCATAAAGAAACCCACTTTGAAGGGTTTCGGTGCAAGAGATCAACACTTAAAGACGTGCAGCAGAGCATACATTCATCAAGAGTATGCTTGCAAATGACTCTTATGCATCCCAATTCAGAAGTCATCTTTCGAAATGGCAATCACTTACGGTCATCGGTTGTACTCATCTCTAAAAGGTAAACAACACGATGGGCTTACGCTGGATGTTGTACAACTCCTCAATTATCGATGCAATGAAACAGCACAGTTTTAAAGTTGAAAAGTCATGAAATTGTAGTCGCATTTTGTTGAGTTGTAGCAGTGGATGTGCGGAATCAGCTGGTGCAACTATTGTTTCTCATTCACTGCACGTGGTAATGTACTAACATTGTTATATATCAGCTGGACAGATTGTGGCAGCAAAACATTATTTTGGGACTGGCTAGCTATGTAAGATCACATGCTCGCAAATGAGTGAACGTAGTTTTCTAAACGCTTCATTCATGACGGTTTTCGGCATAGTACTCCAGAACAACCGTCTATAACTGTACCGGTCACAAGTTTGTGATCTTCTTCCCTGTCCACATATGACTTGGGATTGCATGACTGCCACAATTTATTGTTACATCAAGTTTTTCATATAAACGGAGAATCACTCACAAATGATCACAACTGTCGCATTTCCATAAACTAACCAGTCGGTCCCTTTCGAAAAGAAGCACCAGATTCGAGTTTCGCTCTCATTAGAGCTCGCCAGTAGTGCATATCATCGCCACTGTCGGGACTAGAAACACGGCCACGCTGTTCACGAGGCAACCGTGTTTACCACTGTGCCATTGACCTCACGTTAAGCACGACCGAATTATCACATGTGAACGCTCAACCACGTTCGCTTGTGAATAATGTTCCAGTCGCCCGATCGCCTCGAGAGAACACGCAGTTACTGTCTGTTACCTCCAGTCGATGACCCCTCGACTAGGACTTCTCTCCAAGTTGTAATTGCAGAAATCATTAACTTGTTGAGCGGTATTTGATTGCTGATGAGTAGTAGAGGATTTTGACTTTCATACAGATTGAACATTATCCACAATTAATCGCAGCTATCGCATCCCCATAGACTTTCCAGTCGGCCCCTTTCGAAAAGAAGCACTAGACACGAGTTTTGCTCTCATTAGAGCTCGTCAGTAGTGTATGTCCTTGTCAATGCCGGGACCATATATCCCGCCATGCTTTCATGAAGCAGTCATATTGACCATAGCCATACATCAGCAAATGGAAGTGCCCGTCTGATCAGTTAGAAAAGATAGAGCCAGCATAACGACTCGCGCATAGTCCTAGAATTTCTTCTTGTGGACGCACGGATTCGTTTGTCCGTAATTTCACCGAATGGTGACATCGCGCCTCTGGTACTCCTAGATAGACAGACGCGCTTTAGATTGATGTCCCCAGTGGACGAAAATTGAATTTTTGTAAAACTTGTTAGTATACTCATGCAAGCTGGATTAGTTCGTTATAGTCTAACAGCTACATTAGCTTGCTGACGTGTATAAAATCTACACACTGATCAGTATTATATCCAAAAGCGATCCACAAACCAATTACGTCGGTCAGGACAAGCACCAAGCCATCCGTCACATCACCACAGTATAGCGGTAGAAAATAACCACGGCTCACTTGAGTCAGGCTAATGATCGTTGCTGTGTTGTCTTAAGTTTGTTGAACGCTCATGAAACTTGTGCTCGTATCGTTGCGTATGTGAGTGCATTTGTCGACGACTTTCATGGATATCTCATTGTTCTGGCCGATGTTTTCAGTTTGAGTCAATCACTGCGTTCAATTTGTGCATAAAATTATAAGTTACTGATAAGTAGTTTGGCAGATTTGATAATTTAGAAGAGATCCATTTGCGAAAAATCTGGACTTCGGCTGGATTCGAACCAGCGACAGAAACACCGTGCCCAAACGCGGCAAGCGCTCTACCAGCTGAGCTGACTTCGTAGCTCAGCTGGTAGAGCGCTTGCCGCGTTTGGGCACGGTGTTTCTGTCGCTGGTTCGAATCCAGCCGAAGTCCAGATTTTTCGCAAATGGATCTCTTCTAAACTTATAAAATTATAAGTCAGAATGTTGTAGGGGTTACCGGCTGGAAACACTATTCCAGTCAGTCAAGAATTCTTCGGAGACTAGCAAGCCATTCAACAGTACCAACAACCAGTCGTATGTTGTATGTGTATGTGCAAAAACCTTGGACATCACACTGGGACAAGTGCTCACATGCGTCTAATTTGGGTGACGGTTGCATTCATTTCGACAAAAACGGTATATGAACAACTACATAAGATTTCAACAGAACTGACGCGGCTCAATGTAAGCGGTTGTTCCAGGAATGTTTTTATGAAACCTGGTGAACAGTGATGATGTAGGCAGGGAGTTAAATATTTTCGTCATCTGAGTTTGAGTTGACGGTAATACAGTTATTAATACTAGATTTGATGAAGTGGATGGGAATGCAAACAGACAAAATTAGGTGTATGCATTACGGGCAAAACAATTTCCTTGTTCATAGATCACGGCTAGAGCCGAGGTTGTTTGGCTTTCCGTTCACGGCGTAAACGATCATACATTGATAGTCTCAACCACAGGCAAAAGTATCCTTTTGGAGCCTTTGAGACAAGTTCGTAGGATTTTGACAAACTAACTGAAACTTCTAAGTTAAAGTGTGAATTTTACCTACCAGGCGCCTCAAAACTTGTTCGCAGACTAACTTTCACTGAATGGCAGAGGTATAGACAGTAACTAAAGGCTGATGCTGTTTGGCTCATGTATCCGCAATCTTGCGACTGCGAAGCACACAGAATTCTTCCAAGCACCTACTAACAGGCAACTGTTCCAGTTAAAAGTGTAATTAGCGCCTGCTCTGGTCTACAAAGCAAGTGCTCCTAGGGGTTGCCTGATCAATATCGGAACAGCTTAGTTTCATCGCGATCATTACAGTACGGCTTTCCGACCGATCTAGAAGCGCCCACACATCCCATGCCGCTGCACACATCGTTGCAAATCCACTGACATAATTAAGATTTATCTTGTGGGACGCTGTATCAAGCCGCTGACGTGCTGAACACAAGGTTACAGGATTTACTTGAGGCATCATGCCAGAATCCACCGATTACAAATTATGATGCACTTGACAGTAGGAGGTGAACTCAAACCTGGTTGTAATGAATAAATCATCACATTCTGCTTATGATTGTGCTCAGTAACCATATGCTAATCTAAATAAAGCATTTTAAAGTGTACTGAAGATGTTAACTGTACATGATAATATACCCGGCAATCACGATCAGCCGATTGACAATCAAAGTGTTCTTGGCTTAGAGGTACACTTTGTAATCATCATCCCCCAAGTGAGGGGAACGGTATTACTACAGATGTGAATATGGTCCTGTTGTGTTGCCACATGGTCGTAATTCCTTGACTGATCATCCTATCAGATTACTGTTGCAACTGATATGTGCCATTAAGTTTACTGTCGCGTTTGTTGAAATCCGGCCTCACGCTTTATCTTTATAAACCAGACTGTCATAATAATTATTCTTGCTTCTGCCATTGCCACTGTTTCCATCAGTGTTACTCAGTCTGAGCCCTGTGAAATTGAGACTGCGAAAACTTGACTTTTTTCAGACTTTTCTTGAGTTTCTTACAAACTGCACAATTCCACATAAATATATGTCCCCGTTGTTACTAACGTTGTTCGGACACTAATGTACACCATTCCGACGTTTATCCCTTAAAAAATACTCCTCATCCAATTCCTAAACAGCGGCATAGTCAGTAACATCGTTTACCGCCGTTCGCCCATCAACCGTGGTAATTGAAGCGCATCTGTCCTTGACACATTCCAGTCCGTTTCGGAAAACAACAAATTTTTCTGGTATAGTTCAACAGACAGTGTTAGGGGGGAAAATTGCCATTATAATGACTGCCAAATTAATCAAGTGCACACAACTCGTGTTTTTGTCCTTTCTCTCCTTACCTTCACACATAGAACCGAGTGCACATAATTCTCCGCTAATCAATAGTTGAATGTCTAGAACCCATTGTCACATGACACAATTTTGTTCATTCCGAGTCTGTATTGTGTGTGAATGTCGGCCTCCTCTTATAACCTCAGTCAACCTTCTAGACAGTGGAATGTTTTGCCAGGTGAAATTGATGTTATTTGTAAACGCCTTGTCCTACATATATAAACCAGTGTTCAGTCAAATTACAATCGTTTCACACAAAATCTCTCAATGTTTTCAGGTGTATTGTTCACTCTCATAACTGTTTACATGACTACCATCGGTAAGCTCTCTCTTTTCCTCAGGTATCTGTTTGAATAAAACATTGTCCGACTAGTTACATGTTTGTACTGACTGCACGTGAAACACGTTCAGGATGAGAGTTTGTAGCATTAGATGGTTATCGTAACACGTGATCTGGCAACAGTTACGAATTCGCAGGTACAAGTTATGTGTGAGTAATTAATTCATTCAACGTGTCCCTTTGAAGCTGATTATATTTCACCAGTAGTTAGATTGTTCAAGCACCAAACCTTCATTGGAATAAACCATGCATAACTTATTCGGGGTTAACGTGGTTGTCGAAAACAGCTACTTCGATTGGAGCATACAACAACATTGTTACCAAAAGCATTAGGCGGCTTGTTGCTTGATATGAGTAGCCACCGGCTTCATTACTGATGAGCTGGACTTCCTGTCACAAGCCAGTCACTTGACACAAATGTTCATGCCGCTGATATATCAGAATTGGTCAATATAGCCGTGTGCGTCAGATTGGGAGCCATGAAGTGTAACGAAATATATGTCAAGTTTGATATGACGTCGTCCAGTGTGCACAAGAAAACTAGAGGAGGAGATAAACTCAACCATTGTTTAAATATATGACGACTATTTATTTCGTCCATTATGCATTATCATATATGCAAGGAAATGAATTATGAATCTCACATTTATCTGACATTTCTTGAATGAACATTGAAGAAAAGACATCAAACCACTGAAATTTATTACCGAACTTATGGTAATCTTATGTGGAAGAACATTCTTTTGTGAACAGTAGAAATCGTCCACAGAACATAAAACAACTTCAAGGATGCCATTTAGTATAGGTCACACAAATGTGAAGTCGACTTGAAACCAGAGCACATCTACGCTGTGTTTGCGTTGTTCCAATTGCTGATTAACTGTCAAACATTCGAATCACAACGCGTTGACACCTCGTTCTAATAGGTGGTTATATTTGCCAATCACTTCCCTTGTTCGATAAACGCGATTTAGCTTGGGCGATGACAGCGACAATTGCCAAATTGTGTGCGTCCGAGTTCTAGCTAAGTTGGAGCTGAATGGCATGAGATTGTCCTATTTTTGTATTTGCCGGTTAAACATGACGGCGAAAAGACAATTTATTAACATAGGTCTTTTTTGTTCGGCTTCGTATGATGTCACAGATAAGCAATGAACTAACGATCAACCGTGTGGGTCGTATTGAACAAAGTTAATCAAAATTCAGCGTTTACTGTTGTAGTACATCGACTGAGCAAAAACGAATCGGTAGTCACGTTTTAAACGTGACCTACGAAAATGTGAAACAATTATCGAAATGAGCAAAGAACAACACTCAAACTTTGCTCCAGAATATTGATAAAAATGGCGTTCCAGTTGATTATTTTGAGCAGAAATTTCCTTCGTCACACCACGTTTGATGTGACAGTTCAAGTGTAAATATTTTGATTTATGTGTAACTCAGTCTGGAAACTATTTATCGTTTCGTCGTCCATCTTTCAAACAATCACACTAGATTTCGTGATTTGACTTTCGGTACTGTTATCAGTTCTATAGTACTGCTCTCAATTTTTAACAATGTACTCATGTACTGTGTAGAGAAATTGCTGACTACATTCAGTCTGTGGCCTCATTCGTACAAGAGATGAAGTGGAGTACATCTTCTATGGCTATTCAAAGTTTCTGATTCCAAATACCACACAGCTCATGATTTGCCGAACAATCTGGTGGTCGTTAACATTAAATCATTTACAGGCACATTGCTAATAGTGTGAGCAATTTGCTTACTGTGCCATATATCCGACGGTTCAGTTGGTCTGTATTAAATCCACATTTGATGTGAATTGTTGCACGCCAGGATCATATGAAAACAAGCTTTTGATGGAATAATTTCGTAGATTTTAACTGGTGCTCAGATTAATATTCGGATGAAGTTTAGCAGTTAGTGTTTTCAGCCACTCTACCAAGAACTCATTATGAAGTGGATAGCAAAGGATATGTAAACAATGAATCACTCACCGCCCAGAGAAACTTGCATAGCCATAATGACTATTCTGAATTTGAACTTTCCATATATTCCACCCATATGGTTTAAACAAAACCATGTCCAGTGTATGGTGAACTTCTATCGAACATCATCACAGCATTGCACTGTACACATCTGGACAACCGACTGATTATACAACCAAGTGCACGCAACTATTTTGATAGGTTCAAATACAGACAACACAATTTAGTCAGATACAAACTAAACCGTGATCTAAGGTTTGGGACCGTTTACATAACGATAACCTGAGGGTTTGGATAAACTGTTTCGGTTTGTATAGATTATACTTTCTTAACGAACCTTTGCAAGCATCTTCCGCTGCCTATATGGAACATTCCAGATCTTTGATTGAAATATCACATGGGAGTACAATATAATCAAGCGGTATTGTATTATCGTACGTTTGTATGAATGCGTACAGTTGTGTGAGGGACGAGTTGTCTGAATGTTTCAGTAAAATTTGGGGAGTTCTTCTGTTTTGCTCGTTGTTGGCACAATATCTTGTACATCAATAGTCAGATGCTCGGTCCTTAATGCCAAATAGATATTCAGATGTGTTCATTTCAGTTTGGGGATCAAATCAAAGCTAGCTGATACTGAATTGTCGTGAACGCACAGCGGACGGTTATGGAAACCAAACATTTTCCAACACAATAAGAGAGATATGGGTTGCTAAGTTTAGAGTCTGCTACTGGAGATCTGATCTACTGTGAGATATCTGGCACTTTAATAAACCACACTTGGTAGCTCCGGAGATCACTTCCTAGGGAAAAGCTGAAAGTATCGGAAGTCGACATGAGCCGAGTACTTCAGTCAATAATTAGTCCGGAGCTCGTGACTTTCTCCGCTAGTCACATTAATGTGATTTGGATTACAACACTCCTGATGAAGGACATCCGAGGTGGTTCAAACGCAGTGTATCGCAAATTGCTCGTAACGTTGTGTTATTCTCAAACACAAACTGTTTGAATGCATTTGTACAAGATTTGGTGTGAATATCTCAAAACAGACTACGTCATTCTTTGGATGTCTAATCGGTTTTCTCATATGAAAGTTATATAACGCGTGGTGTTTTCGTTGCAAAACCAGGCAACCGTCTGTTAGTAGAGAAGAAAGCCTTTCGGAGATCATAACGTAGTAGAGAATCAATCATTTACCCCAGCAGACTCGCGGACGTACATTCACAGACTGGCTTGTAAGATTAACTTTTCACCATCAATCAATCCATGTTTGATTACGCGTTCTTATTCTTCTCCTTCTGCTGCTGCTGAACAACACAACATGTAAACCGGATGGTTAAACGTTCAACAAGAGGTATCAAAAGCACTATCTAGCCCGTTTTCGGGGTCAATGTGAACAAACTGATCAACTGTTTAATTAAAGAACACCTGACTGGTTCTGACCACTGCGATCTTCTCATAGTCTCCATAGTTTCAACCAATCAAATGAAATTGTTCAGATGGCGGATATTCGTCACTGCCCAGATAGAGTCGTTATTCGGTCACCACGTCCATTTCTTAAGTCTAATTCTACACGTCCTACAGTTGTCATGACCAAAGTGAATGCAAACCGGAACTGCAGACACCCATGCGACTTCATGGTCTCAACAAGTTCACAATTAATCGCTCAAACACAGTTGGCTGATTGTACAAACAATAATTATCGTAAGCTTGTTGTCTTTTGATCAGTCAGACAACTTGATTCGTTCGTCCAAATTTTAAATCCTAATATCGTTGTAGTGACCCAGTGATAATGTGCCAAATATTATTTTTCACAGTTTGAATGAAATCAAGTTTAACAAATGGTTAGCCTCAATCATTTTCTTCTACATGTAGCTTACGACTGAACTAGTATGTCAAACACACTGTATAAACAGTCATACTGTTGAGAGTTATACATAGGGGGACTTTACAAACTAAAACTTTTATCCATAGTTTGGTCTTTGTTTGTAATTCGCGGTCCGGAATAAATCATAATTCAAACACAATGCATCACCTTACATAACACGGCTTGTATAGTAAACTTTAGTATTCTGACAAATCATGTCAACACATAGGACCCGAAAGTGCTATGGTTAGCAAGATCAATTTTCTGTTAAACAAAATCCCCAATCGGGTCCCAAATTTCGTTTAAAACACACTATCAAGAATGTTTACCTGAGTGAGAAAGCTTAGATCGAATGTGAATCCTGTTCAATCTAAGTCGAAATCGCTACCTTAACTCCGTTATGAAAACAGTATAATCTAACACAACCTAATGTAATGCACTCTAATACAATCCAATTCCTCTCTGTTTTTATACCAAATATAATTAACTTGACTTAATTATATGCGTGAACCGCTAGACCGATTCAGTTATGTACGTAAGTCTACAATTCATTCGCTGTCAATTTCATTCCACAGGTGGCATACCGACGGAATTATCCTTGGATACAAATAGTGTTTCTGACATTAAACTGAACAACCCAAAGGACGACACTGGGAAGGCTAATCAGCCTGTGGACACTCGCCTGAGTCGTACGTATTACCGTGTAAATTTTTATTTAACTGCGTGAACGAGAAACTACGAAGCATTCAGGGTCATCCATAAAAATATGGTTTTGTCATCAAACATATATCGCAAGACTGAATATGGCTGTCACATTTATTTTCACGGGTTCGCTGGAGAGACTATCTATTGACATGCCAATGATAGTTGGATTATGAACATTTCCATAGAGAGTGTGTATGACTGCCTAGTTCACCGGTATAGGTGGGACACTAACACGCTCATCGTAAGCATCGTACTGATTGTTTTGAGACAAGCATTTCCATGTTCTATTTTTTATTTAAAAAAATGGCAACGGTTATACGAGGTTGTATAATTGATGTTTTATACACTGTCTCAAGATATGAAACTGGCTGAGAAATCGTTGAAACTACTGATCACAGGTTATAGCAGATTTCATAGTTTCATATATGCCTCTACCGGACCGATTTTACACCAGCATGAAGTTCAGTCCAACTGTCGATAGTGCTCATCACTAGAAAGCAAGTTCATTTGACCCGGAATTCAGGTCTTTGTATCTTCCTGTGTGGTAGATCTCCAAATCATCACATCAAACTTACAGCCACCATTGTTATTAAACGCAATTCACTCATGTGTAGATTGGTCATGATAACAATCCAATGGGTTATGACTGACAGATGCTTGATTTAGAATTTCCAAACAGTTTGCAACTATAGGCACACTGCTTATGCTAAGCGATCAACTGAGTGCTGATGGACAGTGTGACAAATCAATTAGTTCAACCCAGAGTCCAATGAATACTGTAATAAACTGTCGGCCATAAGTAAACAACATACTAGCCCATTGAATATCACATCACAGTCTGATCTATCTAAACAGTATATTTGCGCGAATGGGCTGGTTATATCTCGTGATCGTCGTCTCTTAATTTCTAATCCCTATTTCATCTAGTCCGTGGCCGCCGTCACTTGTATAAATGCCAAAATTGAACTTAGAATTAGGTGATCTCTGACATGGCACTTGCAGCATACACGATATTATCAAGAAGTATTAAACATTACAAACTTGTTTGAAAGTCTGTTTAGAGGCGAAAGTATGATGATATGTGTGTATGAAGGACAATGCCTCATCGATTCAACTATTAAATCTTGAACAGATGCAGTATTATTTTACTGGGAAATAAGTACAATTGAAGTCAATATTAAATTCATTGTAGGACTGTATAATGCGGCTGAGTTGGTTTGTATTTGGAAGTATAAAATCAAGAAAGATTGAGTCCTGAAATGAAGAGACGTGTCTGAGCTGAGAATTGAAATCTGCTTCTATTACGGTTGGGTTCTGTAGCATACGCGTGTTGCGACGTATGAAAGACTGAGCGATGGGAAAATCTTGACCTTGATTAGATTCTTACTAGCGAGTTATTCACAAACAACACCAGATCTACAATGAAGCGTTATCAGTCGACATGGGAACTTTGCAACAAGTAAAATTGCTAGGAAGTCAATCACCACTATGCACAGTTTGAGCCTCTGTCAAATAGTCGCACAGAAGGAGAGGACGGTAAAATTCACACTTTCATTGGGCAACGTAGCTCACTGTTTACTTGAAACCCCTGATGTGGGAAACGAAGAAAAGGAAGACGAATCTGGTGTAGACGAAGTTGTCAAGGTAAATGGAAATATGGTCTGACTTATTAATGGTCCGTAGACAGATAGATTTACGTAGGTCCGTAGTCTCTTCGAGTTCCATTTCAGCTTCTCCAGCAAAGGGGACAGCTAAGGTGTGACTGACATTTTTGATAAAGTTTTCTGGAACTACTACTATCCAGAACTGAATGTGTAATAGATATTACAATTACGTAGATTCAACCGTACATTTTCTTGAATGCTCAAACTTGTCCAGTTATGCCCTTGTGCATTTAAGTAGAATTGAAGAAATGGACAACAAACGAGCGAAATGTTTTCAAACGCTTGGTCTGCAAGTTCTATACTCATGGAAACACAATTAATCATGGCCAGTTAACGTCAGCGAACCGACTCAGATCAATTGTAAACTCGAATGTGATTATCGCGCGCACTGTGGAAATGCAGAGCTTGCCTATGTGTACCACTTCTTCTCAGAAATGGCAGTCCAGTTATCTTTCGCGGAAGATTCTTCATCCAGTGATGAGGCAGCTTTCACGCGGCTACACTGTATTCTTCATTTCTTCACCGTCGAGTATTAGGCAACGACATTAATGCACTTGATTTGTGTGGTTACAGATGTCTGTCGATTAAAGTATCTTGGACTATCAACTCTTTCTTAGTGAATAATAGTGACTGGGTATTTTGTTTTAAAGCAGACTCATTGATGGTATAATTCAGCGATGCCAAATTAATATGTACTGGTGAACAGAAAGTGTCTCTAGCACTGGCAAACCCAATGTCAACTTGCAATTTAGGAACACCCGTGTCGTTAAACCGGTTGGTCATTCTTGAATCGTTATGTACACAACACCACATATTCTCTCTCGGCCCGTTAAATTTCTGTGAATCACATCTGGAAAAATGTTGACCTGGTGGATGAGTTATAGGTAAGCAAAATCCATTCAGATAAAATCTATTAACACCGAGGTGTAAATATCAGTTGCAACAAGAGATTGGAACAACAAAATTACCAGCTGTTCACGTCCAATTCCACATTACAGCTGACAGGACACCCGGCGACAAATCGGCCAACAATGTGAATGAATCGGGTGGCACAAACCAGAAAACCAACACCGAACCGGGTAAGTTCTCTGTCCAACCATTGTTTCCGTGTATGCCGATGACGTGCCTGATCTCACCCAAACTAGCTACTTGTTTTTGTCCGTTTCGCCTTGACAACTCTGTTTTATATAAATTGTAGTGTAATTAGCCTGATGATGAATAACCGAAAACGAGCTTGTTCGCTACACTGTTGTTTTCTGATGACTACCTTGGGGATTTTTAACCAAATATGATGAAGACAGGGTGTCACAAGGCTTACAATTAAACTTGAAACACTGGGTTCCCTTCAATAACTTCATCAGCGCAGAAAGAAGACATATATTGCGACATGCCAACATTTTATTTACTCCCATCAGTCGCAAACGTAAAACATGCGAGTTATATATGACAGACAATTAGAGATAGACAGGGTATGGACACGCATACAATCACACCACGTATTATGTCATCACCACCACGGCAACCCTGTAGGTTGCTTCACCCACTTTTGTGCACATAGCGTCGGCTGGTGAGCTCTAATCAGCATGGCTTCGCTAAAGGCCAATAGTTTCGGGTTTTGATGACGTAACAATATTTTTTCATTATTTAAACGTTTGAGTAATAGTGTTAGAAGATATTTCGGGCAGATGTTAGACAAACAACAGACATTCATTAACAACATACTGCATGACAGATGGACAATTGTTTCACAATTCGTAGTACACTTTGGTTGAGACTAACATCAGTGACCCTAGTGTTACCTTAAATAGTCGGACATGTTTGTCCGCTTATGTTTCTGTTGGCTGTACGTATTTTGCCTCCGTCAGCATGCTGTGAACAATCGTTCAACTGTTCTGAGATTGTTGGGCAGAAGAGCAGATTTGGATTGATGTTTGAGTGTTCGTTTACGCTACACACATAACGCTTATGTTGTAGATGTTTCACTGCCAAACGAGGTGGCAATATCAGTGCATGAGAGCTTGAGTGTATAGGTTCAAGCATGCATCTGTAAATACTTGCTATTACATACGAAGATAGAATGATCTTTCAACCTGAAATCGGATCGATCCCTTATCATTAAAATTGACCGCTTTACCTGAAACACCGTTTTGTTACATCTTGTTACCTAAGTTCATTGTATATCTCATTGATTTTTCGGCCGAATTGCGATGTTTTTTCAGTTCAGTTTCAGTATTCGAACAGTAGTGATTTTATGTTTTCGGATGTATGGTAGATTAGTTGGTTTTGTTGAATGTTCCATATACATTGCAATCGATTGCGTTTGATTTAACCCCATTACAAATAAATTCTATCCAGATGCTGTTTCCTTCATCCATTACATGTTCACGATATTACGATGTATGTATGCTCTTCTGAACAGAATTCGCATACAACTGCTTTTGTAGCAGTTTGGGTGATTGAGATAAAAGCTGAGTTGGCCTGATATGTCTGTTATTGGTGAACTGAGGATTTTAGTATACAATCAGGTTTCTGTTTAACTACTACATCACAGAAAGATAGCCTATTATTGTTGTCAGTCCATATGTTGATGTTGACAATGCTTACCATGCCGCTGTGAACCGCTTGAGTACTACAACAGTATCAGAACACCGCTCTCATATGTGTGGATTACCCATTTCTGTAGCCTGACGCCTTACAACACTTGCAGGATTGCTTCAGCAATAAATTCAGATACAGGTGACCCTACGGGTGCTCCTTTCAATTGTTTGTAGATCCGGCAGTTTAGTAAGACATACGTAGATTGGCATAGTTTTGTAATGGTCAGAACGTTCGGATCAATAATATCTGATGTGGTAAACACATTCACGTGTTCATACCACTGATTTGGCAAGCTAAGTTATGAGGAAGACAATGGTGAACCAGAAGAGAAATCATCAACACATCCTTCCAAATAGTTGGATTTTTGGAAAGTGGCGGTAGAATACATCACATAATCTCCCTTGCGTCCACAGCAGTCAGTACAGATGAGGGTATTTGGAAAATCGACCACATGTTTTTGCTGTTCTCGTTGATATCAACCATGGTGTGAGCAGAAGTGGAGTACGAGGAATGTACAATATAGTCAGTATCTATGTTTCCAAAACCTCATTAACTATCGGATCGATTTTCATGGAGGTTGTTCAACGTAAGAACATACTGCGAATTATTGCACAAAGACCGTCTAAGTCTGCTTTCTGGCAAATGAGTGATATCTCGCCACATATTATATGATGCTAACTGATCACGACATACACTTACTCCAGTCATAAATCGAAAAACGGAAGCGTATACCTATCGTTCAATTGTGTGTTTCATTCTATCGATGCGGTCAAACTAAGTTGACACATAGCTTACGATGCTATGGTCAAGTTTGTGCCATTATTGTCCTGCCCACAAACAGTGAAGTTATAGATCAAAATATGCTGATCCACTACTTGAAAGGAATTTAAATCATTCTTTAATAACCCCGCTTCATACCATTGAACATTTTGTTCTCAACATCTATGAAGAACCAAACTTAATATAGCCTAATTTCCCTCACAACTGCATACATGATTACTCTGCAACTGCTCAGAAGTGAATAAGCATTAGAGAAAATAATCGTTTGTCACAGTCTGCCTTCAGTGATAGCTGTGGTTGTCTTATTCATAATAGTTACTGATAAGTAGTTTGGCAGATTTGATAATTTCGAAGAGATCCATTTGCGAAAAATCTGGACTTCGGCTGGATTCGAACCAGCGACAGAAACACCATGCCCAAACGCGGCAAGCGCTCTACCAGCTTCTTAGCTCAGGTGATGTGCACACGTCAGTTCAAAATTGACATTGAAATATGTTGTATGCCACAACTATGGAAAGTTAGAACGTCAAATATGATATAATTTGATGAACTAGAACACGGTGTAACACTCCAGCTGCATGTTTACTAACTGAATAGGGAAATTTGATGTGTGTGAGAATTTCAATCCAAATAATTCTATTGTTGATGATGTTAGTGACGATGAGGTCGACCATGACAATCGTCACCATCGTCAATACCATCATCACCATGCTGTAGTTATTCATTATCACTCATATTCTGATCCTCTTTTGTCATCTATTGAATTCAGCTAAGAATGAAAAACAGAAGCCAGTCAAATCAACATCAACCAAACTCATAAGCACATCGTTATTCATGTGGGCTATTTTTGTTCACTGGTTTATCAACAACAATTCTTGACAACATAATGAAGAGAAATTTCAATGTGTTTGGTTTGTGTTTTTTCACCTCACTAACATTCGCGCACTCAGTTTTGCCACTAGCAGTTAATTTATTCCGCAGACGCACCAATTATTTCTTATTCGCACCGGGTTGACACTTCGTTTTATATGCACTGCTATCGTCTCAACTTTGAAAATATACTTGGCCACTTACATAACAACTGTTTCTAATTTAACGCGTACATTCACACACAACCGCCAACTCGAACGTTAGGTTGTTTTTTCACTCACATGACCGGTCGTATGCTATGTGGAATTGACAAGCGTCCAACTGGTGACCGATTCGTAACACTGGTTAATACTCCCCGATAAGACGACCCCCTCTCAGTGGAATGACACCACGGAGAAATACTTTCCTCTCGTACGGTTACTAAACGAATAATCATCATGCTGTCTTCATGTCATCTCATTTCTGGCAGAAATTTACTGTAAAATGTCGGAGAGCAT
The DNA here is from genome assembly GCA_014338405.1 of Paragonimus skrjabini miyazakii. Taxonomy (NCBI): domain Eukaryota; kingdom Metazoa; phylum Platyhelminthes; class Trematoda; order Plagiorchiida; family Troglotrematidae; genus Paragonimus; species Paragonimus skrjabini miyazakii. The sequence continues at coordinate 7,476 of JTDE01014697.1, read as the reverse complement.
AATGAAAAAATATTTTACAATTTCGTCAGAGTATTATTATAACGGGCGAGAATTTGATGTGACCACAAATGTGTGTTCGATACAATCCATATAATCCAACAAGAGAACGTTTAGGTATAAAGACGAAAACTACTTATTGAATGCAAAGACCACCAAGATTTTTCTGAGCTTATGTATTAACCTAAGATCCCCGAAGTCGCAAAGACCATAGCTCCCTTAATTGTATTACCCATGTTTGATCATTGAATATACTTTCAATTCATCTCATTGTCCAAACTGATTACAAATCCAACCAATAACAGAAAACTGTTTATTCATGGGAAATCACTAGGCTTTGAAGATCGCACAAGATTTTCATGAACAATCAGTCGCGCTGCCACTTGTATTTCCGTATAATACCTTACAATTTCCACTAACAGATTAACCCGCGGTCAGGGTAGAAGATGTGAAAACTAGAAGGAATATGTTTATGGGCAACATGGACCATGTAGGCGAGCAGTGAGTACATCATTTTGACTGACATGTATCAGTTGACAGTGAGTCATATGCAGGTACCTGTGGCGAATAAGTTTTCAACACTGTCACGAATTGATGGCGAAACACTGATGTTATTGGCGTCCAGCAGGACTGAACAAAAATGACATGTTGGACACTCAAGTTGAAATACATCAGGATGAAAGCTTTGTCTTGTAAATCACCACATTAATGCGGCTGTTAGTAATTTATGCGACTAGATACCGCTTCCGTAACACGGTTTCAATAATTCATCTCATCATACTAATTGGTATATGTCGATCAGTAGAAGTCGCCCAACAACAAACCTCACTTCTAGAGAATCACAGCATCAGCATTTCTCCATCTGTTTTCTTAAAAGATTTCCAAGTTATTTGAGCTGATAGTATTAAATGAAACTTTTGATCAAACTGACGACTGGTGTCAAATTATACAACAGTTGTCTTGTCTTCGTATTAGTAACTAAGACTAGTTGTCTTAGTTTCCTAAGTAAATATGACCGAGTCTTCAAATCTGAATATCTCGTAGCGCATACTGGTAAAGTTATTAAATATACATAATCAGAATCAGTTCATTTAAAAAATAGAAAGATCTGACATCCCAGGCGTGCAAACAGACACGCCACTGAAGAGCTTCAACAAGGGTGAATGTTCTTCGAAAGCAGCAGGTTGGAAAGTATTGACGATTACGGTAGCTGGGATTAACTGTGTAAGTCGAATACGAATTCCACTGAAAGAGAGGAGAAAAGTAAGAGCACAAGTGAACACTTGAATCCACGCAATTGGATCAAACTGAGGCAAACGTTTGCTCAATTTACTGTCACATTCTCATGATCAAATTATTGTGTGGCGCACTGTGACTATCTTTGTGCTGCAGTCACTTAAACTGCAATGCTGTTGTAAAATGTCAGGTTGAGTTGGCGTTGACTAATATGCAATGGAGAATTTGACTCAAACCAACTGAATATCATTCGAAATCGATATTGGCTTGTGCATTCCTTTGGACTTTTCAGTCGTCTACTTTCAAATAGAAGCATTGCCATCTAGTTTCACTGTTGTTACTGCACGTCAGTAATACCAACTCATACCAAATCCGGACCTTGGATTTTGGCCACGTTTTCACTGTGTTAATCACTGCGTCAACTAATTTTATATCAATCAAAATCCTTAACCGCATATCAGTAATCAAAATACCACTCAACAAGCTTAATTATCCCCTGGAGTTCTACTCGAAGAGAAGCCCTACTTGTAAGGCTATCAACTGGAGTCGACAGGAGAGTTTCTATTTCTCCCCCTGAGACGGCCACACAATACGAAAATGTGCATGTGATTCCATATAAAAATATCGACAAACGTTTAGAAAGCATTGCCTCATAAAAGCGTATCCGGAGCTCAAATCTTGGTTGCTGCATACAGACATCATACCGTGTATTCTAACAAGAGCAAAAGTTGAGTATAATGCTTCTTTACGCAATGGACCGGTTGAAAATTTCTATCGGTACATTTAAGTTATTTAATCTAATTTCCATCGTTTCAAAGGTATCCGAACTAGATTAGGCTGCTGGATATTAAATGTGTGGCCATTACATCTCAAGAGACGGTTGTACAACAACGCTAGTAAATGATTTTTGAAAGTCATGTTGTGATGTTCCGCGTTGCTTCTCGAATAGCGTCTGGTTGTGTGACCAAAATATACAACTGTCAAACTGCAAAGTATCATGAGCTTTGACGGTGGAGTGATAGTTCGTCCTATCCATAATCTTACACCCTGTTGGCCGTTCGTCGAGGTCAAACGCATTAGACAAGCCGACCTCATTTATCCAGGTAAACAGTGTTATGTTCATTGTGCTTCAGCAGCGACCAAAGTGTAACAACTTGCTTCCTTTCTGAACGAATCAACCGAAAGATCTGTCGGAATACGTGTTACCATTCACTATGAAAAGTTTTCATCGAACGACAGTGAAAATCTTCAACGTCTGAACAATACTATATACTGTAGGTTGAATTATGCAGGTTATTAGTCAGCACACATTATCTTGACTTCAATTTTCAGATTCTACACTGCGACGTATCAACTACCATGTCATTACTTATGAGGTCATACTCCATCAGATACTATCAAGCAGATCAGTAGTAGACAAGACGAGTAAAGTTTGAAAGTAGGTCTGAAACAGATTTCCATATTGCATCCTGTTGAGACAAACAATTCGAAATGGCATTTTACTTGAAACTCCAACTTCAATCTAGGGTTCGCTGATTAATATTTGGTCCGTTAAAAAGCATCATCCAGTAATTAAGAGAGGAAGATGATTTGCAGTGAGAAACAACAACAATCCAAACACAAAACAACATGTCAGACAAAAATACACCAGGTGAGTTGGCGGCTGTTTTGTGGATCCTGTGCAAAATCAACAATATGATTGGGATTCGATCAAGATCTTTTTATGAAAATCATGGATATATGCATAATGAAAAGTTAAACCTGTTGATCACACTTCACATCGTTTCTGATCTGTCAAATGCTTGTCTGATCCCATTGGGCAACATGTCGTTCGTCTTCCTCTCGCGACGTTGTTCCTCAATCCAACAAAGCTAACGAACTTTTGAATCGTCACTCATTCTCTGTTCGGTTATGTTACATTGCTCTTCTTGTTCATTGGCGTCAATAGATGCATACCGCCGTTTGGTCGTCCTAACGTCATACTGGTTGTAAATCCACCTCTCTGATGATCGGCTTGAATTAGTGTTTGCTGGAACCAGCAATCGACTTCACTCGTCATCAGAGAGCCTGATCAGAAAATTGTTGATGCAACGTTAACATTGCAGCAATTCAGCATCGTTGTGCCCATTACCCAGGTAGCACGACCGACTCATGAGTGACTCATGACCGTCTCACGAGTGACTCATGAGTGTAACAACTGAACACTTCTGAGTCACTCATGAGTAAGTCGATGGAAAAAAATTTCAAGCTATGGCTTGAACGGTTTTGACTGACACTACGCATACGTGTTGACGCCTAACTTCATACAAACCTGCTAGTGAACAGATTGAGAGAGATTTCAGTGAATGCTCGAGGGTACATGCAAGCGCGCAACTCTGTGCCCTAGTAGCACACTGGTACACTCAGTCGTTTCCTGAGTGATCTTTGAGTGTTCCCGAGGGAACACTCATGAAATATAATTTTTTATGTAATTTTTCTGGCGCAATCGTTAATTAAAAAAATAAGAAAAACTGTTTTCCGTTTCGAAACATTTGGGCGCACTGGAGCCGCTCTTGTCGAATTTGTTTAATCGAACCATTGCACATAAATATTGTGGGCGCCAGGTGAATAATTTCGGCCCCCTTTTTTCCTTTGTTACGTATGAAATGAACACTAAGTCGTCACTAAGTCGTCTGAAACATTATCTAGGTAATTTACCGCTGCAATATAAAGTGACCGGCGTAGGTGAAAGTTCCCTTGAACCATTCCGTGTTTTTTGGAAACTGTGGAAGAAGTTTTGCTTGCAGATGGAAGGTCCACGGTTTCCATTCTGCAGTCTCCTAATTCGGCGGTCACTCCAGTAGTGATCACAGGGAACTGTTCTATGGTGCAGGATGCAGGTAGGTGGCCATGTCATTGAACATTGTTATCATCATCGTTTCAGCCAAAAACGTCATCAGTACTAACAAGGAGAAGAGAACACCCACGGAAATTGTTCGCTCGATCGCTGTTGAAGCTCGTTTGTCTTTGAAATCCGTCGGCATCATGCTCTGTAACTTAAGGGAAATATTGCCCGAGTTGCCATTGGATGCACGTACTCTGTTGAGGGTGGGGAGTATGTTCACTTTGGTCTGAATGATTGCATAAACCATGCTTTACATGGACGATTGACGGATGACTTACAAATTCTCCGACTTCAACTGCACTTCGACGGCGTTGCTCTTTTCAACAGTTCACGTTTATAATTGTGGCCCATACTGGGAAGATTGACAGCCCCTTCAACGCCTGTGTTTGTCGTGGGATTAATCTGTGGTTTATCTCAACCTTTGAATGTTGATGAGTATCTGGACAGTTTAATTGAAGACTTATTGAAGGTATTGAAGGATGGTGTGATGGTGTCAGCGTATAATCGTCATGCGCAAGTTGTTTTGGATTGAATAATTGGTGGGGCACCTGCTAGAGCTTACATTCGTCAGGGGAAAAGCCATACAGGTTATTACTTTTGCGAGGAATGTACAGCTTAAGGAATGTACGTTACTCGGAAAATGGTGTTCCCACCAAGCACATGTCGCCTACGAACGGACGTTGACTTCAGGACACGACGCCAACAAAAACGTCATGTTAGTCAGTCTCCTTTTGAGAGATTACACTCGGACATAATAAACTGTTTCCCCCAAATCACATGCACATGGTGTGCCTGGGAAACATGAAGCGTCTCTTGAATCTGTGGAGGGGGGTCCAACGAAAAACAGAATTCGTCTGGGATCATCCCAAATAACCCTGCTGAACAGCAGAACGAACGAACTTAGAGGTGCCTTGACGGTAGAGTTCCCTAGGAAATGTCGGTCCCTTGTGGACTGCGACCGTTGGAAGGCTACGGAATTTCGTCAGTTCCTACTGTACATCGGTCATGTGGCTTTGAAAGGAATTGTGGGGGACAAAATATATGAAAACTTCCTGAACTTCTCCGTTTGCATCGACTTAATGTGCTGCCCAAAGTGGTGTCTGCACTATGTGGACTATGTGGCATTAATGTTGCAAAAAACATTGGTTCAGTTCGCTGGTCTCTATGGTGAGTCAAAGCTCGTGTTCAACTTCCACTGCGTCACCCATCTTTGTGCAGACGTGAGAATGCATGGTCCTGTAGACTCTCATTCAGCGTTTCCATTCGAGTCGTACATGAGAATTTTACACGGGTTCGTGCGAGCTCCCAATATGCCAGCCGCACAGATTTTTCACAATGCAGACCCTTTGCATACAGGCGTGATGAGATTACTATCGAATGAGGCTGCCTGATTCGTGATTTATCACTGATTCATTTGGCTGCGAGCACGTGCGTGAACCGAAATAACATGTGACGTTTGTTGGGAGGGTATTTGACCACATTCAGCCATAGCTCACTTTCCATACCCATCTGATGCTTGCATTCTGCAGGATAGTGGAAATATCGCACTGAGGTTTAGGTTGAACAGGCTGTTTATACTTACTCTTAGTCTCAGCTGGTACAAACTGCCATAGACAGGTTGCATTGCAGCTTTTATTTCCGAAGATGGTGTGATAGCTTTCGCATTTCATAACAAATGTAATAACTTACGTTGAAAGAGTTGAACTAGCAGTGAGACAGGCAAATTTTGCAGTCTTTTAAATGGTTCATCTGCATCCTGATTGTGTTGACGTCTACACTAGATAACAGACTCACTAAATTATGTGTTCAAACTGTTAACCGGTATTCCACTTATATAAAGAAAATGTAGTGGACAAGTGAGTATGCGCTAGACCATTGTCCACTAACTATTTAAAAGGCCTTTCCTGAAGAGCAATCGAAACGTAATTCCAACAGGCACTGAACTAGAGAATACAGCGGGGTTTGGAAACAAACCGTATATTTCCAGCGATGTTTGAAAATATGATAAGTAGTTAGCTCTAGACTAGTCTGGGACCAACGGCAGCAACCAAGAGGAGAAAGGAAAGAAGCGTGAGATGGGCCACAGCCCATTCGGTGGCACTTAAAAGTCACCAAACGAAAAGTGCATGGAACCCTTGAGTGCGTTTAACAACGTTCGGAGAGGTCCGGGTTAAACGACCTGGGAGAGTGGAATATCAAATGAGTCGTAAGGAGAAGGACGTGCATCCGCTGCGTGTAATTAGCTACACGACTGAAGAAAGTAGCACTGAGTTCATATCAAGCCCCGTATAGCGGGCGTACACAGAGTCATGCGTACAAAACAGGCAAGCGGGAAAACGGTTGCCGCCGGGATCCTCAGAGAAGCCACACGATCGCTGGTCACTACAAAGTTATCATAAATTCAAATGAAATAACTCGAGCAAAGCATTTTGATTAAATGAACTGAAATCCTGCGTAATGGTCCTTTTCATCTGTTCCAAAGCCCTGAGACTTGTATGATTGACTGGAGATTTAACGGAACCTCAGTGGGTACCGCGGCGTTTTCATTACTGTCCGCTCAGCGGCACGCAGGCTGATTGGGTTTCCCACTGTCAGAGTGTCACATCGCTGCTACTTGATTAAAAAGTTAATTACAATACTTCCGTCGTGTTTTGGCAAGGAATTGCATTTATACAGGATATCTCGAAGGTGCTCTGTGAGACTGACCAAACTGCTGCACGAGAACACAAATCGAGGTCGCTCGCTGCAATTAAGCGGAGCGACAAAATTTTGTTTTAGGATCTGCCACATATTGCGGAAGAATTCCTGAGGTGTACCTGTTCGAGAGCGCCCTTATCAAATGAACCGATGACGGTCCTTGAAGCCGGTCAAGGACGCTAGCAAATCATTGATCTTCTGATGTGATGATATATCCACAGAAGGTACCGAATGAATTTTTGGTGTAGGCTTAGTGAATTTGTATCGGGTGATGTAACCCGTATATCAGAACGCGTCCCCATCACGAGATTACGCTACCCTTTGGAGGAAGAATGTGTTCAAGTTGAAAAGATCAGACATTTTATCATGAACTGTTAGCGTGTAAAGACCATCACATTATTTGACATCCGTACCAGACTCGGTTGTTCTCTTCACACTGTATGATACAATGGACATTAAATTATGACGGTTGTCAATAAGCATATCTCTCATTACTGTCATTTTATTACGCTGTAGTGGAACAGATGTGTGAACTACAATAATTCTCGATACAAAAATAACGAGTGAAGTCAAGGACTGGACTCACCAAAGATTGACAATGTTCGTGAGACGTCCAATGATGCTGGAACGTATTCAGATTATTCCAAGCGTAACTGAGGATG
>JTDE01014696.1:0-48277 GCA_014338405.1 Paragonimus skrjabini miyazakii | reverse complement strand
TTTATCTATCTATTCCCCGTTGTAGCCCTCGATACAACCAAGAAAGTTGCGGCGTGCAACTACCCCTCTGGTACAGAGATTCTTCGCCCGGAGAAATGGAACCATCAAAAGCCGTGGCTTTCTACTTCCGTCTGTCACCCATTGAACCCATTGAACCCATTGAAATTGCGGTTAATTCGTACTTGACCTTGACCGACCTTGTAGCATGTCGTTTACTAAGTACCGTTACCTTCCACGTAAGGTCAAGTACTTCTTGCCGGTTCGCGCTGTAGATGAATCAGTCGTATCCAAAAATGTCCTGAAGCAATTAGATTTTAAGCCTCTGAAGTCTATATCTTTCTCTTTCAATCCGTTTGTGGGGAATGTTGAATCTATCAGGTAAGACCTTTTCGTTTTCATTAATTCCCTCAAGACGTATGTGTAGTATTGTAAGCGATCCAAGGTGGAGAGCTACCAATCCGAATCTACTCTTCAAAACTAAAATTTTATCTGACTATAGTCCTCCTATCATAGAACTGAATTACAGTGTGTTATCTTTTACTTTATTTCATCATTTCGCTCTAGGCAATGGAAATATAGTGTTGTTGAAAACAGAAAACCTTTCTCTCCGAGAGATAATCGAAATAGTCATGGCACAGTCAGCTCGAAACGTGAATGAATAATGATTGTCAATATATCCTACTTCCTCTTCATCTCTTGTTTTGGTTTCAAATTAGTTTGCGGTTGATGATTTCCGTGTTACTTTTTCCAGGTATGGCTAAAAGTGCTGATGTAGCTGAGCGAGAATCGATATCTGCCGAAGATTCGGACGAGTGGGAGGAAATTTTCGATACCGCATCATCAAGCACAGAACAGAATATGCTTTGCCTTTTATGTCCACATGTTTGTTGTGGCACGGAAAAGTTCTTTCAGCATTTACTGTCTCATCCGAAGTGGGAGAGGTTATTTTCCGTTGAACACTGTTTCATATCTGATCAGTATGACTGGATACGCTTCGTTAACTACGTGAGGCTCAAGGTAAGCCGCTTTAAGTTCAACTTCCAGGACGGAAAGAAAATGCGTCATACTTTTCGGGTAGAATTAATGTTACCGATAAATAAAAGGGTTCACCTTGATGTTGGTGATAATAATGTTTTTCTTTGGCGCGAACAATCCGATCGCTATTTGTAACATGGTGGACACACCACTAGGGTGTTTGCTGTTCTTTAGGAGGCGAATGTACATTTCAATCTATCTCCGTTTTTTCGAGATAATGTGACCGTAATATATGCACATTGCGTCTTGCAATGAGAATATTAAGTCACCCACTGTTGAGACCTCTTTGATGCCATCAACTAAACCTTTTCAGATTGTGTTTCATAGATCGACCGTTGTATACCTGGTGGGTTGTCGGTAACCCTTTTTAACCTAATGGTTTACTAAAGAGTTGAGAAAAATGTGCAGAAGTTTGTAACTCGAACGAAAAGCTCAAAGCCTTTTTCAAGAACTGTCAGCAATTGTTTAATTTGTAAATGTGCTAAATTGACAAGTTCACACACAACAAGAACCAGTATGAAAGAAAGTATGAATAAGTAGTTCTCATCTTATGTCATGAAGAAATTACGGCAGGACGCGTAAAACGTCACATCACCTATGACACTTACACCTTACACATTACCTTCTTTCTTTTGTAGCACGTTTGCCACTCCACATGGTCTTTACGCGTTATATATATATATGTGTATATATAAAATATATATGTATATATTATATATATAACCATGTGGAGTGGCAAACGTGTTACAAGGAAAAGAAGGTAATGTATAAGTGCCATAGATGATGTGACGTTTTACGTTACGGGAAAGGATCCAGTCGTTGGGCCGGCGAGCAAGTCGGAATTGTATGGCACCGTTGGCGCTCATGAACCAACACACATGCGTTGGAACAATCTAACAGAATAATACCCAGTCTGCTTCTCACTTCACTCTCATGTATCATTTAGACCATAGAAAGTAAAATCTGCAGAAAGAACACGTAAAGCTGGCTTTTTGTCGTTTTAGGTCCGGGGCAAAACCTGCAACTTGGAAGCTTGATTTAAACGGAAGCGGATAGAAAAGCAAGATAATCAACAGTGCACAAGGAAGCGCGATTATCAAAAATATTTATTATATTTGCTACACAGCACGCCCTGAAAACTCTAGTAGGAAGTACACATCCCTTCGTTGTTGGAGAGAGAGAAAAAAAGGAAATATCGTGTCTAATCGTTGATCAAAGTCACAGGATGATACACCTAGAGTATCGTCTCGGAGATTTGGGACAGAGAATGCCACATTTCGTGAAAAGGTCTGGTCGGGAATGGCTGCTGCGTTGATGAAACACTTGTGTTTAAACCATCCACTCTTCTGTGCATATCACCTCCCTCGCAACCGCTTGTCCAGCCCTAAAAATTGAAAGGAAAGGAGGAGCAGGTTTATCCAATGCTACACCGTAGGTAACTGGGAGTTATCTTTCCACGCACTATGTCCAGATTGTCTGAAGCGAGAGGAACAATGAGGGCTTTACATTACTGACCGAAAGGAATGACTCATCATGTCGGCTTATCCGTTTGGCTTACAATAATCTAGCTTCTGGCAACTCTGGCAGACTGGATACTTTGAGTTTTGCCATCTTCTTTCTCTTTATTATGTGCAAAGAATCATCGCAGTGCGGCGAAAGTCCAGACTCTATGTACACTTGTCGTAAACGGTAATAGCAGTACCGTTAGCCGCACAAAGTTGGCTGCGTCTACATGTTTTATTCACGAGACTGATGGCAGGACCTGATCTCTACATCTGTATCGATAAGGTATCGAACTCCGGATTCGCGGTCTCAAATGTAAAACAGGTGATTGCAGGTTCCATTAACGTCGGTTGCCGCAGCATGCTGGTCGGCTGGTTTCCCTGATCCTATCTGGAGAGGGAACAATGGCTGCGGGTTATTCGCGCACGCCCACCCAATTGCTGATTGAACTGACAGTTACTGAGACGTCTGTCGAGTACTGGGATGAGGTGCTCGTCGGCCTGAACTACAAGCTGGGGTACGCGAGTGTAAGCTCTGCGTGCTTGGTTTCTGAGATCGACGTGTGAGCTCGTTCACACGGTCGGTTAGGAGTGCCAATACTTTCGGCGATGGCGCGGATGCTTGAGAAACCTGATGCAGGTATGCCTCTCAGGTGCGGTCCACAGTCGGCCGACTGCAATAAGATTGCTTGAAGGCCGGTACTATGGATGTTCTGTATATCCTCGGGCTGGCGTTAGTTTCACGTTCCCCTCAGGAACGACTTTTCAGGCTGTGTGGAACCGGGTAAACGTTGCTTGTAGTAGAGAAGCTCTATAGGCTTCCGATCTCCCAACTCGGTTGTGCTAAATAGCTGAGTGACGCTTTGACGATCAGTATTCCCAACAGGATAGTGCTCTTCGTTAGTAGAGACGCTGGTCTGTGCAATAAATTTACGTTGGTCGTCAGCAGCCTAACCAGCTGGTCACATCCTTTCGTGAACCTTTTTAGGGTAACAGGTGACCGGTAACTATGACTTTAGGCATCACGGTGATATATATCTCGAAATAATCGTTGCCGGTGGTAGGAAAAAAGTTTTCGCCAATGACAAATTCAGAAATCACTCTTGAAGCCGAGTAACAGTCATTGGAAGTCTTTCTGTTTGTGAGAAGCTGCTCTATTACTGTTTTTTTTCATTGTTTTCCCCGCAAAAGTCGATCCATATTGAAATCCAAAGCACTTCTGAGCTGTTACGCATAGTGGCTATCTCCTGTGCTTCACAGGATTTTTAACTAACTTAAAGCATTGAAACAAATAACTACGGAAGGAAAGTCACGATTTAAGAGTCCTACCAAATGGACACGACTAAACCAGCCAAAGGTGAATATTGACAAAAACGGCACGATGCCAATGCGCATGGGGTTTAAGTCACCCGGCGCGTGACTTAGCGCGACGTGTTCCTATTGGAACATTCGACATGTGTGGCCGAAATGCTTGCTCCTTGCTGGGCATAGAGCGTGATTTCTCATTGTCATCAGGCTAAAACAGGAATCATGTTGTTCCTATGAAAAAGCTCTTTTCTTTCCGGGAGAGGTTCCTTGCTGGAGGACATCGAATTCGGTATAAAGTAACTTTTGAAACTATCATTTACAAACTAAACTTTGGCACTCATCGTTGGCACTTGTTTGTCTTGACTAAATCAGCTTCGATCTCTTGCGGATGTCCACCAGGTCCGTTATTGTTTTATCTCAAAGAATTGAGCCATTTGTATATTCTTATTTGGTTGCGAGTGAGAAGTTTAACGTGAATTCAGCACCTTTTTTAAGTCATATGTTCTCATTTACGACCGATGTTTCATGACGGCTTTTTCTGTAGTAGCTGCGAAAGATGTAATGTTCCTAACCGTGGCGATTTCGTCATTAACTACATTGATTTTCCACTTGTTCCGCCCTATTAATTCATCGTAGCTATCCTCAGTCTACTGAAAGACATCCTTGTGGAACGAGTGACCTCGGCAGTGGGGGTGTCAAGTTGCACTTGCAAGTGTAAGACAGTAGCTAGGTCGCGTTTAAAACCCATCAGTAGGTCAGCATGAGAAAGATATAACCATGAACGGCACTGAAGAAGGCTTATAAAATGGGTAGGGCGCAGGCCGTTTGAGATGCGAATGTCGCGCCAATGAGGAGGTGTATGGCACGCACAGTCTGGCGCATGTTCTCCGAGACAATTTGTATGCTTGCTGCGGAGTGTCCACTGTGCGGAGATGAGCCACGTTTCTATTTTTAGGGCGGTATTCGCTGTAGCTAGTGGCCGCTGTATGTGATATTGATTTATGGTGGAATATCCCGTGTTTGATAAGATGACTTCTGGTACTTCATTTTCTCATTTCATCGTAAAGCGTCAACCAGTCGCTGGTTAGTATCCTATTCTGTACAAAGTATCGTTATATGATGCTAATTTGGTTGCCCATAATAATTTTTCATATCAGACTTCCAAACGAGAATGAGCCTTTATTTTCCCGAAGTGTTTGCTGCTTGGGCGACCACGTTACCTAACTTGATGATCCGTTAGTTTATCATGCGCTGGTCTCTAACATTACTGGTGTCAAACACCGAGCTGTGCCTTTCGTAACCTGTATATAATTATAGGTAGGTTTACCGCATGCTCCAGAGGGACAGTGTCACGCAAATACATGTGAAATAGAATGGTAACTGCCCACCGCCTTTTGCTAGTGGTTGCAGAATCTTCAATTGGCAACACTTCTTGATAATGTACGACGGTTGCGGTTTTCGTGTTTCTTCGCTCCGTTCTTGGTTGCTCTCCATAGTACTTCTCCTAGTTTAACCATAGGTAAGTAAATATGGAACATCCCACTGGTTAATAAGGAGACATTCTGAAGGTCTACTTCAGTGGGCGGAATGGGTGGAGGGGGGCTTGGACAGGAAGTATCAGAAGTTATCATTTTCCCGATAGTGACACTATTCGTCCGTCGCAACCTTCTATTTCCCCCTAAGGTTTTCTGCCTTTTCTGTGCTTTCGAGTGACACTTGTTTTCTAAAACCAAGACAACGGGTAAACATTGGCGCTTTCAGTGTTCGCACTCTCCGACAAGTTAGTCAGCGAGCTGCTCTTACAAGTACGACCTCAAGCCTGGAGGCCGATGTGTGCTGTGTCGGAGATGCGAGTCTACGATTCTGTCACCGTTATTCAGCTAAGCTCGCCTCTGGATAACTGTCTGTCCGGGCGCTTCTCTTTCAAGGTCTCTAATGACGCCGAAGCTGAACTTTATGGTCAAACTGGAGTAGGAATCGCACTGAGTTCCGGAACAGAGCATTGTGTGTTCGATTGGATCCCAGTGAACAGTCGGTTATACGCCGTCAGGCTCAATATATCGGTTAAAGTCTGTCAACTCACATCAGAAAAGCGTTGTTTTCATTATATCAGCGTACGCTCCAACGGATATCTGTTGACATGTTATCACGGATGCCTTTTACGACATCCTCATTGACCTCCTGACGCAGACTAAACACTCCGACATCGTACTTGCCAGCGATCTTAATGCTGAGCTTGGTCGTCTTTTTTCGAAGGAGGAACGATCCTGAGGTATGTGTATTGTCCGGGCACAACGCGCGGACGATGACGAAAGGCTGCTGCAGGTGTGCGCATCCTATGGTCTCTATATTTCGCGCACCGTATTTCAACACTGGAGATTATTTGACAGGGGGGACCATTATGCTCCTCTCAGCCATAAACACAACTCGATCACAGTTGTCAGTTACGGACGTCTACCCTCCGCTCGCGACTGTCGTGCATTGTAGAGGAACCACATGGACCCGGATCATGCCGTTTTCCATGCCCGTTTTGTTTTTTCCCTTGCCCAGAGGTCACACACTCGTACCTGCAAGACGACGAACTGGCGTTCGAACGGAGAGAATGTAAAGAACGATTGCCAGGAAAAACTAGCGAGCAACTTGCCTAATTCGTGTCAGGCTAGAGAACCTAACCAACACTGAGGACAAATCGCCGAAGCTATGAAAGCATGCTGTGAACAGGTTTGTTCCGAAGGAGGTGTGCAGTTGCGACAGGGTTGGATTTGTGTCATATCGGTAAACCTTATGAACAGGCGTTTCTCGAGTCCACCTGGTTCTCAATATGATGACGGCCGTCGAGAACTTCAACACAAACTGACCAAAAGCTTGTGCAAAGGTCGTGAGCACCACTTGGCCAGACAGTCGAAAGAGATGGAAGAAGCCGATTTATCTGGGAACGGCAGAAAACTTTTTCCTCTGATCCGCAGTTGTACTGGTCTTCGAGTCGGTGTAGGTGAAACTATATGTGAAAAATATGATTCACTTGTCAGCACACAATCTCGTCGATCGGATATTTGGGCTGAGTATTTTGACGAACAGTTCAGCCGGTCTTAATCAGACATGTAGACGACGGGACCGGAATAATCAGTTATTGCGTTCCAGACTTCCATCTGTGTAACAGAACTGTCCCGGGTGCTCAAGTTACTGAAACGTAAGTAGCCTTCTGGGAAGTAGGCTGGCGTCCTGACGTTTCTTGCGTCCAAGTTACTCATCGGTCTCACTATACTTCGAGTCACTAAGCCCAGAGAAATTCCGGTCCCGTCGAGGATGCGCTGATCACATTCATACCTTAAGATTGATCTAGGAGCGCCGGCACTCTGGTAGGCAGCCGATGGTCATGGTATTTTTAGACCTAAAGACCACTTTCGATTCGGTTGCTCGTAACATTCTCTGGAACTGCGTTCTTTGCAATGGAGTTCCGGGGAAATACGCGAGTCTGTTAAGATCGCTGTACTCCTAGTCTGCGGGACAGGGTGAGGTTTCCGGGCTAACTGTCTCGTGCGTTCCTCACTTCCCATGGTGTACGTCAGGAGTGTCCGATCTCTCCATTCCTGTTGTATTTTGTCTTGAACGGCATTCCGGAAGGTGCTCTTAAGGAGTTAAGTGAACGTGGTGTTAAGCTTCTTCCTGTCGCTAGGTTGACCGATCTGGCGTATGCGGTTGACATTGCCAGTTGACATTGCCGGTTGACTTACCAGTCTGCCGAACACGTGCAGACCATGGGGATCAAGGTGAGTGACCGGGCTGGTTTGTATGGAATGCGCTTTGCACCTTCAAAGTGCTGATTCAAGATTGAGGCATTTCCATTCTTACTTTCTTCATTGCAGATAATCCGCTTGAGACTGTGGCCACCTTCACATATTTGGGTAGCACAGTTTCGTCAACTTGTAATATTGCTGATGAGATATCAACGAAGATACCAAAGGCACGAGTTGCCTCTGCCAGACTCCGTTATCTGTGGTGTCGAAAATACGTTCGGTTGTCGCTGAAAGGAAGGGTATATAATGGTTGCGTACATTCTCTTCTGCCCTGTGGTTCAGAAATGTAGCCTGTTCTCATCGAAGATGTCAACCGGGCTACTGTGTTTGATCATCGTTGTCCCCGTCAATTAGCGTACATCAAGTAGAATGATCGCGTAATCCATCGTTTGACGACGCTTGTTCTGGAACACTAGGGATGCGCGATCAATTGGTCGATTACCCACGTTGGACAGCCTGCGATGGTTGGGTCACGTACTCCATATGTCATCTGAGCGTTTGCCATACCGGACATTGTATGCGGCGACTATCAACAGTTGGGTGAAACCGCGTGGTGGTCCAAAAACAACGTAGTCACAAGATATAGAGACTGATTGTTCGATTGAGTAAAATGGATAGATGTCGTCTACCTGACTGGGGTCGTCGTGATCACTCGAATCGCTCGCTAGAAATGCTATCCGAGATGGCAGTGTGGTACAATCAGTGGCGTACCCGAATTCATGTCATTTCTAATTCTTCCGGGTAGTCCCATTCTGTTATTCTTTGAACCCTTTTATTAACGTTTTCTTTTCGAATATTCCTCGCCACTGTTGTGGTGAGTGACAACCCGAGTCATAACACCTTCTGGTTTGGATCAACGCTGTTGTGATGATGATGATGCTATTGCGAACTTCACATTGTCGTACTTCTGTGTTGTGCACTAGGTTTCCACCGAGCAACCAGAGTGAATAACCATCGAACATATCATCCAAATTTGAGAGCCTGGATCTCAGAACGCTTACGATATTGTTTCGTACGTGATCCTTCAGAAAATGGTTTGTTACCATATCGTCACATCCTTGCTTCATCAATCCGGTCCGCCAGCTGCGTTAGTGCAACCTTTTAGACTGACGACTTTGTCGGTTATCTCGAGTAACTCACCCACTGACCCTAAATAAACGCTTATTGAGGGTGACATGGATAGAACATATTTTATTGTCTCATCTACCGTACCACCTGTGGACTACGCTTTAGCAGCGGTGCCGTTGACAAAGTCACACAGATCCTGACATAATGATGTAGGGTTATTATGCCATGAAAATTAGTTGGAGCTGATTCACTTGCTTTGCCTGTAGGAATGGGGACAGGGCCCTTTGGAAATGAAGCGTGATTCATAAGTGAACTCGTACTTGATCTAAGGGTCTTCCCACAACTCGTCTTGAGTTTGCATAAGTTTCGTGATCATCGTTTTAAAGTAGGTGGTCCATAAAATTACAGTTTACAAAGTCAACCAACGAGAATGACAAAGGGTTGACCCTCTTGTGTTTAACAGTTTTATATCACTTATCCGAGAACCATATGTTCGATCAGGATTACTGCGATCATTGCGAACACTGACCAGACAATCCGTGAATTACAGAAATTTTGTGGTTGATATTAGCGGAACAGGTTTTGTGCCACCGTTATGGGGCTTACGGCTCAATAATAGTTCTTAATAACTCAGCCAATGAATAGTCAGTGTTTTCTATTACCGACGCTTGTTTTTAGAAACCAGATGATTTTCGCCAAGTTTTCCATGATCCCTCCTGGAATTCGAAAAGTGAAGATTCATTTCGTCCAGTTTTAGACGATGACGCCGTTTTATCAATCGGTATGTATCTTGTGTTATTTCACTTTTCGATCGTGACAGCGTTTTGTTAATTCTTTTCTGACTGACCGCCACTTTGTGCGATTTTTGGCCAAACGCTTTTTTGAAACTGTATATATGGTGATGCTTAGTTGGTTAGCCTATTCACTCGGGTAATTGGTTGAAGCTGACTAGAATGAAATTGTTCCGTATGTCTCTACTTTAAGGTTAGTCGAACCACGAAACCTCACTTAATCGGACCGAAAGCAGTCAGGTTTCGCTATGTGCACATCACACACCTCAACGAAACATGGCATTACAGTGTGCTATTTGTCATTTTCTCATGAAGGCAGACTTTAATAATAGTTTAACATTGTACACATTACACATTACTGTAGCCTACCAAAACAAAGTAGTATCCATATGAACAAACTGGCACATTATAATTTGCTAGTGTGATACTTGGTTAACTGCAAAGTATCAGAAGTTAACGTGGTTAGCAACAGTCTCTACTATAAACGGTCTCGATACCCTTCACTGGCATATAGTTCATTGCACCACTTCCTCCTTCATTAAGACAAGAAGACGGAACGGCAGTGTAGCCACTTTTTCCTTTTTACATTGGCCTGTTGGTTTTTACTGTCGAATATCTATGCTTCATCTTTAGAAGGCTGACTAAGTTCTTGTAGGGTGTGTTTTTCCAACTCACTGCTAACCGGATTCCTTGCTCTGAATAGTATTCCAAGGCCAATTGAACCCTCATAGTTAACTTCCAGGTCTCTGTGTAAAGATCATTTCTATCTTCAGTGTTCTTCAAACTCACGTTTTGAATAGGGGGTTTGCATGCTGTTTTTATTGTTGCTTCACCGCCCATAACATCAGAAGACGTCAGTTTTAGTGATTGGCTGTTACCATCGCTGCTAACGTCGCTCTCAACTACTTTTCAAACGACTCAGGCTCTCTTAATTGCCGAATTATCCTCATTGGAAAACTGATATATTGTATCAAGCTCCGAAAAAACGGATTCATATATTGTGGTTTCATGCCACATCCATCTCTGTCGCTGTTTATGTATACTATAGCGTAACCATGCATCGTCCATAAACATACATTAATAACCGAGCATAGATTCCGTTCCCTTTTATTCTTAAAAGGCCAGATGAACCAGTATGGAAAATGAGTGAAAAGGGGGGGCGAAAATATGAACAAGTACACTTAGGAATCAACTACCTTAGGACTTCGGACATGCTATTAGCCGTATTATGCTATATTGTTCGAGAGTATTCATGCTGAACAATGCAATCACCTTTTTTGACATACAACCTACCAGGTTGTTATGGCGCCTAATTAAACCACATTTAAGATTTCACAATCTGTCCGACATTGTTGTGGCTTTTTCCCCAATCGCTTGACGTTTTTCAACAGCGTCCATCAGACGTGTGTTTTATCGATCCATTTATAGCTCTGCCATGTACAAACCGATAAACGGAGTTGTTGATTACATAATACCGATTACTTATGCGCGTTTTGCCAAGTGAAAGAAATCTCCTGAAGGAATTTGTAGACCTGTTCACTCCGTAATCAAGGCGAACATTCACGGTGATGTTCATTACTTCATATAATGTTCTTCTGGGCTGTCCGATCTTCCTCTTTCTGGCAAACTTTGACGATATTCTTTTTAAAGCGCTCATATCGTGGGTTTCATTTCACTGCCAGACTGACCGACGCGGAGTACGCGAGTGGTATTGTTTTGCTTGCGCCTTCTGTCAGAAGCCAGCATGAATATACTGATTAGCCAGACTGTTCTGAGTGGTGTGCACTTCCCACTTTCAAAGTACAGTGTCGCTTTAAGACTAGAGCGTCTTCCCTACTCCTTTCATTTTGGGCATCCCATTTGAAACTGTGGACCGGTTTACCTGCTCCGTCTTACCAGATCACGATATTGCCGAGGAGATATAGACAAGAATAGCGAAAACACATCTTATCTTTGCTAACCCACAGCATCTACGACGCTAAAAGGTCCAGTTGTTGATGGAGAGAACGGTGTATAATGCATGTGTGCGATCTATTGTGCCCAATGGTTCGAAAGTGTAGTCTGTTTGCATCAAATGTGTGGCCGGTTTTTCGTGCTTAACCACAACTGTTTCCGTCAGTTAGTCCATATCAAGTGGGTTGGTCGGGTGTACATCCCGGCCGTTCACCGATGCGTATTTTCACACACTTCGGGTACGCTTTTCAGTGGATCATGTGACAAAAATATATGGTCTGTGGTGGGTCGGACTCGTGCTTCTTATGCCAACTTGGCTTTTACCTCATTGAGTATCATCTACTGAAACCACCGACGGTTGGATAAAATCACGAGGTAGTCACGTAGCGACATGGTAACGAATTATGATGACTGGCTATCCTGTTGTTTGTGGGCGTCCCTCGACTTGTTGGCTTCGCGGTCACTGGACGTGCTGGTTGGAATCTTTGACGAACGTGGTGGCTGACCGCAGTCAATGACTTACCTAAATCCATACATTCCTTTATTTATCGTTATATTGTCAAGTTTGTTTCTTTTTTCTTTTGATTGCATTTTTGTTCTAATATATACCACTCATGGCTGTTGGTCAGGCTCATGACCGTTTATGTGTATATGCAAATATCCAAATCGTAAATGGACACCGTCACATACAACTGTAAGTTTGACTTGATCGCCATCCATTGACTCAGCGTCATATGTATTTTGAGATGTCGTGACTTCCACCTGGCAAGAGTAAGTGGTGGATGTTTTTGCACACCACCTTGACACGCATTTGCTTTAAGGTCGGTCTCTATTGGACGACAGCGAAAAGTGCCCAAAGCATCGTGAGGTTCGGGTAGAAACTTTTAAGTCGTCTGTTGATCTTTTCAACACTTTAGGTGCTATTTTTAGATTTATGTTGCTGTTTGTCTCTTACACCACTCGTGTGAATTGTATGGTGATATGATGGCTCCAGTACGTCATTATCTAAAAAGTGCTGTGCGTGTAGTATGTGTTTGTTTGATAATTGCTTATGTAACGTCCATACGACTGCTTATTTGAACTATACATGTTAGTCGATTATCTGTTTTTCACAGTTATCACGCAATTGTCATTATATGGCGGAATAATCTAGAAGCAACGAGATTGTTGAATAACCAATCCACAGAGACTACGGTCTGAATTAATACAATCTCCTCTCCTCTGTTTCACTGGCTCGAGCAAGTGCTTTGTTTGTCGCTTCACCGCTCACTTCTCATGGTCTTATTTGTGGAACTCAAGTTCGATCGGGAAACGCATCGCTGTGGCAGGGCGATGACCTGACGCAGACTCGTGAAACAAATGACATTGTAGCTCGACTCCATTCTCTTAGCTTGTCTTCCTGGTTAGGGACCCAGAGGTGCGCAAAATATACCTTTAATGGCGCTGTTTGATCTGATGCGAAAACATAATTGGTGAATTTTGTTGGGAATTAGATATTTCCTGAATATGGTCTTGACTTTATTTCTCGTGTATTTGAAACAACGCTCATTTTTACATGTGACTTTAATTGGCAGATATTGAGGCGATCCTTGAGGAACACGGATTGAAACCGTCCGGTGATTCTAGTTCAGTTAACAATGAGCACAGTCACATTGATATTGCCAACATTTTGGAGGAGAATAGATTGCTTCGCGAACAGTTGGTCGCATGCAAGTAAGTTAACGTGTTTTCCCATTTTTGCGTCTTCAACAGTTATCAGGCGCAGTTTACATGAGCTAATGAAATTGCTTTTGATCCTTGCTGTACTGGTAGTTCAGGATGGCTTCGTCGAATCCCATGGTACGGATTTAATTTTGTATCCGAGCCAGGATGGACTTTTTGTGTACGCGCCACTATAGTAACCCAGTTTATAAGGAAACTTGTTTCAAGTGCTCCTGATGTACCACACTTATCCTCGACCACGATATAGTACAAGGGGTTTTAATTACTCCAGTGGTCATCTATATGATTATCACAGTTCAATCAAATACAGACGTCCTGCCACTGGGCTCTTCACGCACTGTGACAGACTTTTGTTCCACTTAAGAACAAAATAAATATTAGTGCGGCCAGTGATACAATTAATTGATCACGTCCGTTTCACCTAGGTTAACCGTTAGTATTAAATGTCGGCAAAATGAGAAATTCGCGTAGAGCTCAATGGACCAGTGGTATCAAAAGCGGAGGACAAAGATTATGCAATCATCAAAGTCAGTAACTGTAACTGAAAGCGTGCATACCCAGGTTTCAACGGCGGTTGCAGAAGTTCCACTAAAAGTGTGGTCGCTTAAAGTTGTTGGGAAATTGGGCACTGGAGCATTTGTTGCTAGTACCAGTTAGCTGTTGATATTCTAAGAACCGCGCGGTTTTGACTCGCCTTTGCCTTCTGGTAAATTCGTCAGTGTTTCGCTTATTCTTGTAAATGAATGGACAGACAGGCTGTAACGTTTGACAACAGAATATTCATTGGAAGCTATTTGAAGCCTTTTGGTCCGTCAATCGTTGCTGAACAGGAGTTTGGTTACGAAAGGGGCTAAACACACCGAACGATTTCATAACGATATTTTCGGGAAATTCTGGTCTGGGCGCATCAAAGTCCTCAGCAGTAGTTGCAGATTATTAGGGAGGATAAAAATATCAAACATAGTTTCTGCTTGAATCTCAAAAATTTAAATAGTAGAGCCTGATAAGCAATTTGTTTCATTCCTATGTGCATTCTCCGCTAATTGTCAACCAGCCGAAAATATTCTGATCAGTGACTTCAAGAGGAGTAGGGAGAAAAATCAGTTGCAGCCCATGAGAAGTGCTCAGGAGCATCGTAGGTCCTTAAACAATATGTCAGTATGCATTGCGTCTCTGTGAAAACCCTCTTCCGGAATTGACAACTCTCCAGTCTAACCTACTACGTCTGAAAACAAACAAACTAACATACCGGCAGATGAACCTGCGGTTTTTTATTCCCAGCACTGCTCAGTGCTCGGTTCCGTCTGAATCAGGGTCGCTTCTTACTTTCCTTGTGGGTCGGCATTATGAAGAGGCATTGCTCTATTCAACATGTTTTGATTCGGTTACTGTTAAGTAGGTTGTGCTGAAACTACTTTCTGTTCTCACCACACACTACTCTTCGTGCGACGTGTTTACTGTTACGTGTCTCATCGTCTTCATCATTAGCAACACATTGGTGGTTGATGTTGATTTCTTGTCTCCATACTGCTATGAATGGAAGGTTAAGCATTATATTAAAAATAAAAGACTGGAAATGGACGAAACATAAGTTGTAAAAAACCGAAACTCAAACATTTACCATTAATGTGTCTACACCTTGATACCAAACAGTCAAATCGTAAGGAGGGTTTGTAAGTTGGCAGCATTCATAGCATTCAAACCACTATAATCCCATTGGCTATACTCTCTCCTATCGCCTCCAGGCACAGACTAGTTTGATTTTCCACCCGGCCTGCTAATAATTTCAGTTATTCCCATTAAAAATTTTTTCCTCGTTTGTTTTATGGCAACATATTTTATACATCCAGTCTCACGTGGTCTCTTTGTCATTTGCAGACGATTGCTTTCCAATGTGCTGGATCGACCTCTTACAAGCGAACTAAGTAAATCTGACTTAGTTGCAGATTCAGATGAGGTTCAGCCCGTAGTTTCTGCGCCACTGAACCATGGGAGACCTCACCTGTTCAACAACGAAGATCCAAACGACTCGGCGTATTTCACCTCGTATGGACATTTTGCCATCCATGGGGAAATGTTGAGTATGTTTCCACCCCCTCAATATGGTCATAGCTTCGATGTTGATTCGCTGTCTTCAGCTGTAGCTGTCGCACAGTTCTAGTTGGGTTCAGTTTATTGTAACACGAGGCAGAGTGCCCACAGTCTTGTGTATTGAATGACTGTCACGCGGAAGATAAACGTTAGGCTTTTTGCCCCTTGTTTTCTTTTTTTGTCTCTCAGTTCGTGTTAAGAAATCAAAAATGATCTTTTGCACGCCACATCTCAAACACATTTCGTTACTTCCCATTGAGTTCACACATTCTTAGACAAAAAACGTGGACATGACCACTTAGTTTAAGTGATCGAGACGTATTTTAGATGAAAATAGCGGGACTCTTGTTCTCTTCTCGCCGCACCTGTACCAGCCTCTCGTTATCAATCGCCTCTGTACTTTTTGCTGAATATCGGTGGTTCCTCGACTAATCGAGCTTTGCATGAACGTACTTGTCTCTCACCGCGTTGCGTGACTTAATATTCGATACTGACCATCTCATACGGTTAAGCAAGAAATCGGCGGCACAAACTACAGGCAGTTGCTCCAAAAGGGGCATTGTTTCCGTTATCTTATACTAATGTCAAGTTGGCCAACTTCTGCTAGATATTCCTCCGACGGTTCTTCTCGACATTTTATCGTTGTGCTCCAAAGTATCTTATTCCACCTGCCACCATGTCATCAGAAACGCCAGTCTCATATATAAAAGCGTCTGCAGTTCAGTACCCTTAGGAATCATTTGGTCAAGGTGATGCGCAAGATGGTTTATGGTGATTGGACCAGCTGATCTGTCGGACCACAGTAAGCATCCAATATTGTAAGACGATTTTGGCTCGCGTTCAGAGGTGCATCTACGTATCAGACTATTACTGTTTTGAAATATCCGGTTATTCCGGTGGATAATATAGGTGGTAAGTACTTCTGCATTTAACCCACTAAAGATGCGATCAAGAAAAAATATCAGGTCCATCAGATAGTTATCTATATGTGCGATTGTTCACACCATTTTGCATTGCTCACACTTGAACATCTGCACGCGTTCTTTTCCTTCTAACTTTTCAAGACACAACGTTAACGTTATCAGCGTGAATTGAAAGGTGAATGAATAAGCCATACAATCGATCAATAAATCCTTTGGATTAATCAGCCGGTTTTCCAAACTTTATGCAATTGTACCGCGTCGCATGTGCTAATAAAGTTCATACGCAAGATTGTGAAAGAAGCCGTAATGGGATGTGTCAGTAATATTTCTCAAAAGTCGTCTAACCTACGGTTACCGAGAGACTGTCGCAACAACAAATTGTACTATTCACTCTGGATGAGTGGAAGTTTCTCTGATGCATGTACATAGAAGTACAGCAAACCTGATCGAGTGCATTTCGTTTTATATACCCGACTGCATGTGTGCTGCATTCCAATTTATCGCTGCAAACTGCTCTGTCCATTTGGTCGTCAGCTCATGTACTGTTGTCTAGGTTTTCGACCAACAGATTCCAATAGACCTACTATAAAAATCTGTATGATCACTAAACACTCACTCAGTTACTCGGGCACTATGGTACTGACGAGGGTAGAGTATTTCTATGCAGAGTTGAGGTTTCCATTTTATAATGTCTACTGTTCTTATGAGCGTGAAACATTTTGGTTATGTAACTTTTCTGAGAAGCTTGTTCCAATTTTAATTTTGACTGGCATGTTGATGAGTGTTGTGCAGTTAATGATTTTGTACCCGTAAGCTTTATCTGGACGTAAACTTGACTCTGTGGACTAATTGCTCTTTTTTTGTGTAAGTAACGGGGAATTCGCAACAAATCGTAGATGTATGGTTTGCCACTACTCGACAGCGATGTTTCCATCTGTGGTATAAGGGTCCCGGTAACGACAAACAGCAATCCTCAGTTGGGCGGCCTAAAAGGGTTTATCAACCGAATCGTGACGTCACTGACCCTGTAGTGCTGCCGAAAACGGAATTTCATTTTCGCGTAAACGTAATGATTGTAAAATGGTGTGATTTAAGATCATATTCTGAGAAAGCTTCTGACTCCTCTGCTCAGAGTTCTTGCGCAGATTAAACTGCTTTACATCTATCATGTTTCGTTCTCGTATTTTTTTCACGGTTTTCTACTGGGAGGTGATGGAATTGAGATTGCCTCAATGGCACTGACTGTGTCGACGGATTCACCCCATCCGTGATGGCCAGCCAGTTACGATTGTTCACGTAGACACAGGTATCTCATATAATCTCTAGCTCTTGAAAAAGAGTTTTGTCAATGGGAGTCAGCGGATAGGACAATGGTCTCATTCTGCTGAATAGCCGTTTTGACTACTTGAGTCAAGCCTTTTTGTTTTCTTTTGATAAATGTGTGACTGGCCGGCGAACCTTTCCATTCAAAATTAGGATCGTTTATTTAGCTGGCTCCCTGGCTATTTTTTGAGCTTAGTATAGCTCAGTGGTAACGCTGCCAACTACCAATCCCGCGGCTGCATGTTGGAGCTCCAATAAAGTCATCTACTCTGATAATTGTGTAATCTTTGACAGACTGTCGGATGAGGTAACAATCTGTTTAGTTGCTATTCGAATGACCTTCTGGAAGATGTTTGTCCTCAATCACTGATGTCTCCGAAGTATGAGCTGTAGTGGGTGCACTACAGTGAGGGAGTTCGTTGGAATAGTTTCGGGTAGGGCAAATCGCTTAGTCCGCTCGGACACTTTTTGCACATATAACCTTATCGCTTGTCATGCTGTGCCGCCATTGCATGTGTCTGCTTAGGTTAAACGTAGCATTCTAGTGGCCAGGAGGTGACGTGAGTTCGGGGCTTGACTGCATTAACTTCAAAGTTTGATTTGATGGGTTTTTTTTCTCGGGCCCAGAGAACGATGAACAATCTTGATTGGCAGCGCCGTTGGCAAGGCAAGATATGAGTCAGTGACACTCGCATTGCGAGTCTCAGTGGTTTCTACATAGGATTGTGGACCAACTATTTGTTTTAGTGTACTATTTTCCTTCCTATAACTTTTTCACTTATATTGGTTCTGACGTTGATGCCAGTCGAGTGTAGTCGGTTGAGCATTAGGTGTATGAAACCACAGTAATCTCAAAGACTCCTTTCTGGGTTTGGTCACTCTAACAATATGTAATCTAATTCCTTGTGTATTAACGAATGCTTTTCAATGTTAAAGCTGGAAACGAAACCTTACTTTGTTTATTTCCATCCCGTGACACTGCATGAAGCCGATAGCATCCGCACGGAAGCATACCGTGATTTCATCCTGTCCAATGCGCCTACTCATTTTGCCGGAAAATGTGTGCTCGATGTGGGCTGCGGCTCCGGCATTCTGTCTCTGTTTGCTGCTGAAGCTGGCGCGGCAACTGTCTACGGTGTGGAAGCATCGACAGAAATCTATGCGGCTTCATTAGAAACTGTGAGGTACATAACGCTTCTTCATTCTGTTTATTCTTCCAAACAGTTTATGTGTGTACATTGGAAAATGACTAGTAACAACTGTACGTTGCTTTATCCTCCTTTGTTGTTGAACTTCCTTTTCAAATGGGCTGAAATCTATCAGTTATTTATTGTCGGCCTGCAGCATAAGAAATATTTACCGCTGCTCTAGCATTTGTGGAGAAAGGTTTCTACAAACGGTTGATCTCACTGACGAACAGCGAGATGTTGAGCTGGTGTTTCAACCTATTTGAGTCTGACCAACACCACACACGCCAAGGAAATCGAAACTACAACTCGTGAATAGGTGTCATAATGCTGGACCGTCACAACATGGTAATCCAAACATTCATTATACTGTGATGTCGCGGTCACCAGGGTCGTATGAATGTGTATGAGTTACTTTCCCTAACTGTTGCTCATTCGCTTTTCCCCGACATTACTTATAGGTTCTCTGAAAGTCAACACATTCTTTGTGTGTAGGTTGTTTGAGCTGTTTTGTTGACAGTCTCTTAAATGTTATCGTCAAATAACCAGCTCATTTCAACGGATCGTTAAACAAATAAAGAGGAAATTGGAAGTGTTCCCATCACTGCGTTGCTTTCGGGTTTGCCAAACTCAGTTAATTGATCGTCACCTCATTTACTATCCTTCTCGTCCGTGATACTTCTGCTATTTCTAGTCCCTACCTGTTCCTTCGATTTCAGAGCAAGCAAAATGGAAAATCGCATCACCCTTATTCGGGATCGTGCGGAAACTGTGAAATTGCCGGTGGACAAGGTGTGTGCTCGTATTGTTTTCAGTGGCCTATTCTATTTTTAGCACATCACACGTCGTTTTTGGTCGTTCAGCAGTTTCCACAGTTCTAGTACTCTAAGTTTTACTGTGGTAATCACACAAAGCTCCTATATTAGAATTACACTTTCGGATGCTGTTAGTAATGCTGTCTAAATTTTGGAGACTTGACACCGTGTTCCACAAGTTGCGATATGCCTGATCATGTCAGCCTATTTGTT
Source organism: Paragonimus skrjabini miyazakii (assembly GCA_014338405.1). NCBI lineage: Eukaryota > Metazoa > Platyhelminthes > Trematoda > Plagiorchiida > Troglotrematidae > Paragonimus > Paragonimus skrjabini miyazakii. The sequence continues at coordinate 28,549 of JTDE01014696.1, read as the reverse complement.
TTCTCGTTGTCATAGTCATACCTGCAGCGAGCATGGTTTTGAACAGCTATTGTATTAGGTCACATCGCAAGTTCTTATATTTCTGAGGAGAGTTTTAACAGAGTAGAGCTCGGCCGAAATTCATACTTCTCTAATAGTGAAAGGCAGTTTTATTCAATCCACTTTTGCCAGTTTAATTCATGTGCATGTATGCCACTTGCGTAAAATGTATTTGAAAATAGTTGAACCTGTTTTATAGTCATCTTTCACTCCACGGAGTTTTTTTAAGGAAATAGTTGAATGATGCACTTCTAACTCGTTGTAGTACGACTTCGTTCTACTTTTTGCACCTGTTCACATAAAGCCGTGCCGGATTACCCCAGCAGTAGATCACCAAACGAAAGTAACGTTCTTTTTCCTGTAAAGGTCACGTTTCATCATCATCATCACGTTCGAATTTTTGTCCAGTCTCCATATCGATCTTCTTGTGTTGTCGCACGAATTTCACTCTTCATTACAAGTGATACCGGATAATAAGAACGGTTCATGTTCATTTCATAATAGCAGTGAAGCGAACACCTGTGGAACTCCAGCTGTATCTTTGTGGGAATCTCTGTCATCTCATGCGTTACTCGTTGGTCAAACTATCTTTTTGCTACTGCATTCCAAAGACTACACGGTTTTGGTTGAAACGCCAAGCTCTTTAGCTGAGTCTGCGTAGGCTTTTCTGAAGTTTGCTTCCATCAATTCTTCCAGGCAGTCTTCTAGACGAATTGGGAGTTTTCTATCACAATGCCGATGTTCACACGAGGTCATGGAAAACAACACGATTTCTAACGCATTCAACCAATTCTCCGTATCAACAGATTACAGAGCCGTGAAGTCAACCACTGAGAAACGTACAATACATTCAAGACAATCTGCTACACTTCCTTCAACGTATGTTCCCCACACTTGGAACATGACAGCTTGCACACGCGTTACTGGCTTCTCGTACGCAACTATTTTAGTCCGAATGCCTTTTCCTCCGAGGTGCACGTGTCTACACTCACTGTATGGTATTTAATTAAACGCAAGGCGTTACTCAGCACATGTAACTTTGTGTATCCAAGGCAATCAATCATCCTCATCATCCGTGCCCAGCCACAGGTACGATGAATATGCTTTCAGCTTCAGACGCACTTGTTACTCGCTGGATAATAAAGCACCATGTCTTTCGTTTGTTTTGAGCGAGTCATCAAAGTTGTGAAGCCTTTATGAACGAGAGTAAGGGTTCGAATGTCCAGCTTTCATGATACTGAAGAAGTCAAACAAAAGAGAATGCTAGTCTGTTTGGAAATTGGCAGCTGTCGATGCTATACTGTCATGGAACCCGTTGCGCATTTGTAGTCGGTAGCTAATGTTTTACTGCAGATCACACACGGTAAATCGATATTAAAGGAACGATTGGTGAACGTCAGTTAGCTCCAAATGACAACAGTAAGTCATTCTAAGCCGTAATGACAGCAGTGAAAACGAATGGCTTGGTACGATGCTAAGTTGAACAAGACTGGAGAAGTTGCAATTACAAAACTCAACGGTGATTCATTGGAGAAACCTCAACTGTATAGTTGCAGTAAGCGGATTAATGCGTGGCATTGCGTAGCTAGTGTAACCAACTTAGCCCGAATATGACAATTTGAAGTTTCAATCCGATGACAGGGCCTTTGTATATGATGAACGGTACCTTCAAAATGTCGAGTTACACGAATAAGAATACCGGAGCAATTAGACGTTGCTTTGAGGTAAACAGAATAAAATAGGTTGCTCATTAGATAAGACAAACGTGCCAGTTGACTAGCTGAAAACGAAGGTTACTCTTGGGGGGAATTGTTGTGAACTGGACAACAGGTAGGCAATCTTATCGATTCATCACTGAACAATAGTCCTTTCATAGCCAGTAGTAAAAGAGCCATTGATGTAATGAAACACAGATGGAAAGAAAAGCGTAGTTCATGGTGCAGGTCTTTTGGGTACACGTATTATTTAGAAAGGTTAGCGGTAGTTACGCCTCGTAAATGGGAACTTACTAGCCACTAAACAGGCCTTCGTTATAGTGAGGCAAAGTAAATTATTTAAGCGGCTTTCGCTGGGATACGGATAAGTGTAGACAGATAATAGATGGAATTTTAAAGCTTACTACTCTTATAAGAGTACTCGTCAACTGTTCAGTGTTGCTAACTGTGCGGCGTTCCACATTTGACAGACAGCTTGTTTTCCCATTCATCTTTTTACATATCTGTTGCTCAATTTTGATGTCACCCTTTGTTCTTCTCTTGAACGAAGATATGTATATTGCTCTACAAAGTAAACGATATACAGTTGAAATTGGAAACCAGCCTGTATTTGGACCGGAGCAATCACATAGTTCACCAATGTCAACAATTTTAGGCTGTGCAAACATGACGGAGTTCAACGAACAACGAATACTAACTATTGGCGTATTGCAAACTATGGGCTAAAAGTGGAACAGTTGTTGAACAACAAGTTTTTATCTGTTTAGTGTTTACGGGGGCGCATTTTGATAGATAAGTTGAATTTGCCAGCAGTTATAGTCAGCAAGTGGTTTAGTTCCCGATCGCCATAGATTTAAGAATGATGTTGGCCATTCGTGAAAACGAAGCAGAAAGAGGATCGATAAAGGATAGCTGCTCTTGTATAACATCAATGTTTATGCTCATAACAACACTACGATCTTAGATGTAGATCACTTGTTTGTTTCACTGGTTCACGTAAACCTTTATAGGGTGATTCTATTTGATCTGTCAAAAACAATTATACACATCCTTCCTACTTTCTTTGTCAATGGGACTGTATCATATAAAGCTAGATCGGCTGGGTTATGGCTACGAATTTATTGGTCATCTTCGTCCGGGTCAGTTTGTATTATCGATTGCTCCGTTATTAATTCTTTTCGTTAATGGTTTGAGGTAAGGTCTTGTCATATGTTGCCTCATTTCTGTTTTGTACCATACCATTAACCGACTTTCAGGATGTTTGCTCGCGCTGACTGTGCTAACCTTATAAGCTTAGTCTACATGCGGGAAATGCACCGTTTTGTTATCAATCGTAAGTGCTTCTTCACAGGATGTTAATGCTTAGCGAATCACGAAATAATCTGTTCACACCGCTAGCGTACACCTTAATTAAAATGTATTGGAGTTTTGTTTTCTATCTCTGCTAACTTAAGTAGACTGACTGTATCTACCTGTATATTCCCATTTACATGTGCGTCCTAGGTGGATGTGGTTATATCCGAGTGGATGGGCTACTTTCTACTGTTTGAATCTATGCTGGATTCAGTGTTGCACGTGGCCAGACGTTATCTCTGCCCTCAGACCGGACGTATCTATCCAAGACATTATACATTAAATCTACTGGCTGTCTCGTGTAGTCCCACACTTCGTCATGATAATGTTGATCTCTGGCAGAATGTCTATGGCTATCCAATGCCCGCACTACGTCGAGCAGCCCTATCTGAAGCACATGTTCTGTCGTTGTCAGATGCTCATCCGGGCGGTGGTGATCAGCGGGCAAACGTTGTGGTTCTCACGCACGTCCCATGCGCGATTTATAATCTAGATTTGTACACATTGTGGCAGCAAGGCCTTCATGATTCTGATTTCCAGCCACTTCGGAACCTTGGCGAGTGCCCGTTCAGTCTATTGGTGGATGCAAAGCCTGGTTGTGCACCCATGGTCCTGGACGCTTTTGTAGGCTATTTTGATGTTCGTTTTGACGATGATGCCTCGGTGCAGGTAAGCTAAATGGCTGAGCCCATTTTTTGGCCTTCCAGAAAACTATGATCCTTTTGTTGTCTTCCTCGGTTAATTCATTGTCCTAACTGTCCAAAAGCGCATGATGTAAGGTTCAAGAAACCTCGCTATTTAATAGCACACGTTAATTATACTGGCACTTTAGGAGTTTGTTTTCCATTGTCGTTTCATATTGTACACTACACAATTAGAGATAATACTGGAAGATTTTCATAACAGTCACTGTGGTTTCCAAACTGTACTGCTGGGCTTGTGTGTTGATTCAGACTGGTAGTGACACACAGTACACACCAACTAGAGCTTACCGGATGTAGCTGCCGTAATTACACTTTGAAATGTCGCTGCATTATACTCCAGTCATGCTCAAGGTAGATGTTGACTATATAATCATCGTGCCACTCGTAGTCGGCTTCTTCATATATCGCACCTTTCAACATTGTTTAATATATACCCACACTACCTGTCCCAACCCTATCCTAGCAGTTGGCATTACGTGTCGCGTCTTCCACTTTGACAGATATCCAAACGTTTCAAGTATTCGGTTGTCCACCAAACTTGGGTTTAGCGTGCAACCGTCTCCTCACCAGACGAGGTGGCAACACCACTGAGTAGACATATAAGCTGAACTAATTTCCACGCTCAAACCACTATGCATTGTTACTGTCAACCCATTCAGTGATGAGACTTTTACAGACTAAACGCCAAGCTTGACGAACAACTGAACACCAAAACCGTCAACCAGAACTGACAATCTGCCATCATCTTTAACAAAGATCCCATCTTTCCCGGTGATTTGGATGTCGCATGCCACACGCTCTCCCGAGGCGAGATGATAATGTAACTGATGATAAGCTTTCGGTTCTAACCATAGGTGTGTGCGAATCTCTATAATTTAAAACTACAGCCGTACTTATAAGAATACCAGAAAAGTGCCAGGAAGTTAATATCTACTTGCAAGATTGGTGTTCCAAGTGGAATGAAAAGGCGATCGCCCAAAAGCATCGACTTTTGTTGAGTGTTGACAACAGTTATCTGTGTTCTTATGCCAGTAAATGCCTCGGCATCCTTGCGTCATTTTTGCGACCCAACCTGTTGTAACTCGGTATACGGCCTACGAGCGCGTGAACAGACAGCGGAATAACGGTTAGTGGAACGGTAGATAACGGGGCGACGTTCAGCGGTTCTGAACAACGGACTAAGAGATATGCAAGATTAATACGAATCTTCCCGGTCAACTCAACCACCCAATGCTAACAGATGAACACAGAGAAAAGGCTTCCGGACAGAGCCACTTAATGTCACTCAATCCGAAGACAACACGGTCACAAACTAGACCACATTTAAAGGGTTTGTGACCAATCAGAAAACAAGGGCAGAAGTGGACCAGACAAAGATCCAGACAGTACAGTGATGTCCCAATTAAAGGATGAGCATGTGGGCGGTATGCCAGGAATTAGCTCTAGGCTGAGAACGCTCGTGAAGAGCGAAGTGCGTAGGCGGGGTGCCAGACATTGGCACAAGGTTGAAAACGCACGTGAAGGGTGAAGTGCGTAGGCGAGGTGAAGTGGCACATCACCGTGCCGACTATGAAGGTCACTTGTAACAGAATGAATTGAGCCTTTCCAAAGGCAAATTAAAATGGTATTCTCGGGGAATTGGGTTCTTCCCCCATACCTCCCTTACGAAGATTGGTAGTAGGTCGTCTTGTTCGGGTCAACCTGAATAAGAGTCGGTGGTCAGCGTTGCCGATGGCTCCAACGTTTGGGAGGACAACTTGTCTTGACAGTTGACAGAGGTAGGGTTGCCGTTCCGGGAATCTCGAACGTGTCCAGGAGTAGGTAAAACGGTATAGTCCCCTGGTTGTCACGGATTTCTTCATTGACACCATGGCGTGGCCGAAGCTGATTGCGACGGCGGACCCAAGTGTCCCCCGCAACGGAAATCTCGAAGCACCTTGTCCCGGCGTCTCGTTATCACACCTTCTGCCCATTGGTTGTGATCGGATCGATAATCGCGAGCGTAGACAGATGACTGAACTGATAACGGAGCCTGTTCGTCTGAAGAAAATGGTCTCTGTACTGATTGCTTCGTCGGGATCATGGAGATCAGCGCGGTTTGCAGTTTGCGATTCATAAGGGCTTTGACAGGAGATGGTTTACTGTCCAACAACTTGTTAGGATTCCTGCGGTAGACGAGTGGGAGTTGCCGTAAGCTTTCTTCATACGCCCCCTAACTACGCGATCTGAGAAGGGCCCGTTTCAATGTGTCGACGAAGCGTTTTATTTGCCTGTTGTACTGCGGATAATTTGGAGGCGACCGAACGTGTTCAGTGACGTTGCGCCTGCAGAATTTGCCAAGCTGACCGGACACGAATTGGGTACCATTGTCAAACACAGTGGTTTCGGTGGGGCTAGGCTGACTTCAGGGTCGTCGCAGAGTGTTGGAAGTGGCAGTCGCCGTTGCTGAGATCGGCGGTACGATCTAAAGAATGAGGACGCCCTATTCCTCAAAGCGTTTGAGCTCTGGGTTCACGAGTGCCAAAACTGCGTACGGTACCGGTCTTTTCGGACGAAAGACGGGTTGAACTCCTGGAGATGGATGCAGGATTGCTTGGTTCTGAGATCAGCGTCTCACACCTTCCTGAAACATTGGCGCGAACCTTTGGACGATCTCAGTCGTCGCATTGCGTGGTGCGGCAGGGGACCGCACTTGGTTGCATATTGCTCGACTTAGAAAATCGAGCCGACTAAGTTGTTCTATCCAATCGAACCCAAGTAAATTAAGATTCGAGCCGGAAACGTAGCAGGAACCGTTAATAGTTGTGCCTCGGAATGAGACGCAACACTGCAATTGGCCAGTCAACAGGCGCTGGTGGCGGATTGAGATGTCCGTCGGATTGTAGGTCGACCAAGTGTTCTCCAGAGATTCTCCGAAATGACTGTAATATCCGACGCAATGTCCAACTGCAATCGAACTGGAAAGCCATTTATCATGACTGACACGAAGTTCCATTTGTTGGTGGAAATCAAGTTCACCTGAGTTTCAGTGTGTTGTGTCTAGATCTGATGCTCCAAGCCTGTTCAATCTGTGTCCATGGGTTTAAACCCGTAAATATTAATCCCGGTGGCATGGCTTAGCGACACACTTGACGTGATTGAGACCGTGGTGCTTCCGGTGACCTTAAATACGCGTTCCTAAACAAAGACCGGACAGCAGTTTTGAACACTAGGCACGACTTCCCACATGGACTCGTGTGATATATTCTTGTCAGACGTAAGCGGGAAAACAAACGACAACAATTATTGATTGAAATGTGTGTACTGTTTGTAAACAATGTCTCCAGCTAAGCCCATATAGTAAGCAAAGGTTGCCAGCCAATTTTTTTGAGCACGGAGATAACTGTTCAGTAGAATTCCATAATACTGTGGCTATTCAGAAGACATTCGGTTATGAAAACTCCAGCCTTTGGCCATACTTTCTGTATTTATTCTGCTGGAATATCGGCACGAACATACGTCTGTTTCTACGATATTCTCACATACTTTCTATCAAGCCTTGACAACATTCGACGCGTTAGATGCCCCATTGTACTAATCATGCACCGACTACACAAGAAGAGTAAGCAGCGCTTGGTTACGAACAACAGTACTAGTGAATGACAATTGTTTGTATTATTCCAAAAGTCTAATCGTTTTCTGACCAATTCCGGGCATCTCCCGCTTCGATAGATAAATGTGGTTTCAGAATCCTGTAGGTTTTCGGACTGTTGGCTTACACCCCGAGGCAAACGGCTACCGCACCGTCAAGATAAACTCGTATTCTCTGTTCTATTTAACTTCTATTCAATTCTCTCAAATCGTTCTGCAACCACGATGACGGAGATGGATAAAACAAATTTTGTTGGTTGTGTCATGGAATTTTACTGCTTCACATTTACTTCAGGATGATAGCGGACTGAGACACCCTTAATGGTTGCAAGCAGGTGGCATTGATCCTTGACTAGGGGTTATGTGGTTTTGAGCCACAGATCATTGCTTGTAGGTGGACACAGCTCACCAGCCGTTGTCAGCACTGTATGAAATACTCACTTTACCCAACGACGCTTGGCTGATAGTGCCGATAGCTGTACTGATAATCGTTTGTGCTGGTAGTAGTTAAAGGTTTGCTTAGGGTTCAGTTCACTTTGATAGAATTAAGTATTAATCATCTTGCGCTGAGTGTTGACCGTACTCTGTTTCAATGGAAAACACGGGGCAAATTATGTTTGTTTTATAAATTGGAGATGAGTACTCAAGCTGCGATATGCATATTTGTGAGAGCCATCGTTGTAATAATGCCGATATTTTGACCATTGTTACGCTCGCCTGAGTGGTTTGTAACCCAGAGGTTAAATGAATTGTTTGAGTTTTAAATTGTAGTGGTTCTAAACCGTCGAATCCGGATGCAGACCCGGCTTCTGGACATCACTGTCAATTACTCGTGAATACATTAATTCATCTCTCGGTCACTTTCACTTGCGCCCTGATAAGGTTGTTTGAGATAGATCACCATCGTGATTTATGTCTTCTGTCTGTCCTATTAACATTCACTTACACGTTTATTTGGGTAGTGACTAGCGTGTGCTTTGGGCTATTGAAAAGTCAATTACGCTATACATCCTGTCCGGTATTTTTTTGGTTTCTTATATTCAAACGTTTTAGGTCACATTCTCTACTTCACCCATGGCGCCTCCTACACACTGGAAGCAGACAGTATTCTTTTTGGATCAACCCCTGAAGGTGGAAAATGGTGAGAATTTTTGTGTGAAAATTTGGTTATTCCAAACGTGTTTTATATGCGACCCAATGTAGGTTGTTGTCTGGATGAGCTTTGGTTGCCTGTCATCATCATCATCATAGACAACAATACATCAGTAGTTCACGCTGATGCTTAACTGCCACACAACCACGAGGGGAAAAAGAAAGAAAAAAACCTATATAAGGAGAGACGAAAAAAAGAAGAGGAAGGGGATGGACCTAACTTCTAAAAATAGCTACGTCTATATTCATACATCAAGGCGCCTACACTTTGCAAGCGAACAACCGAGCTGGTTACCTGTGGTATGCAATTGTTGTTTTCCTTAGTGTATGTGCGATGATTACGTGGAACACCTTTTTACCTGGCCTCTAAGTGTTCATTTGTGTGCTTTTTCTACTTCGGCGTCTTGTGAAGAGGACTGGTGTTTTTTTGTTGTCTTGGTAGGTAATAAATTACGCGATATACTCTAGTGTCCTGTCATTCTGGTCGCATTCACTATCTCATGCCACCTTTGTCACGCTTACTTTTGTCCCAGTGTGTTTGTTGCAGACAAGTTCACTCTAACGTTCATATGACCATAATATCTGTTTGAATTATTGCCAACAGCAATTCATTCTTGCTCGACATCAAACGATACAGACATTTCCCATTCATGCTTCCAACTTATATAGCTGTCACCGCACTTACAGTTACTCTGCACACCAAATGCGATGAGATGGATCACGATGTTGTGTGCAATGCCTTGAGTATACATGAATTTATGGGAGAGGAGCAGACGCTTCTGTGGCACCATGTTGCCAGTGCGATATTTATTAGTGTGGAGAGGCCACCACAACCGGATAAGTATCTGTTCTTGCTCAGGCTGAAGCAGTCAAGGCCCATCTTTAAACGATGCAGGCTTCGGAAGCTGATTTTGTTGCACTCTGACCGTCAATTGGGGTCGTAAACACTTGTACCAACGCGCACTGGAAAGCTCAGATTGGTGAGGTGGTTGCACAATTAGAGGCTGAAGTGCACAAAAGCGAAGAAAGACATCAACTAACAGCTGTCTTGGTTGCAGACTGGTGGGAAAAACTGGAGGTGTTTCAAGCCAGCTCTCTAGAGTGTTATAAATTTGTCACTGTGCACCACTGAAGCATGTGTTCGCCATAACGATGGTGTATACTACCGTCTGTGGGCTCTTACCAGCAATTGAAGCTCAAGTCTGTGAGGCTTCCCCTTTCTCGTTGTATGTGGACTGAAATCTTTGTCTGAATGCGAATCTGCGAGCTTGTTTGTATAGTTTTCCGCATGTGGTAATCAAAAGTTACAAATTACTCATCTGTGGTCTAAATATTGTTCAGCGATCTCAATGGTATCATTGATTTCAGTCTGACTGTGATTCTGTGCTCATGCGGCTTTTCGTTAGAGTTGACTCGGCTTTTTCTGTACTTACTATCCAAACAGTTACGCGACTTATGCAGTACCAAAGCAGTTGTGATCGAACGTTTGCATGTGATGATTTAATTGTGCCCAATGTGGACTAGTGACCTCGCCTGAAGCACAACTGAGCAACACCATTAATGTGTTCTGATAAGAATTAACCGTCAATCAAATACTTTTTTTGACGTGACGTAGCTGATTGAGCTTTTCTGAATTTGAAGATTATTTTCAAATATGTTCGGCGTGTGATACTCTAAACTTCTGTATGTTCATGTAGCGAAAAGGCGTCCAATAAAGCACAATCTTTATTGTCCAACACGCTAGTTGGCATGCTACACACGCGCTCGCGTTTATGTCAGCATTCCAGCCCACAGCACCTCCAGGTTTCCGCTCACGTGTCGTGTGCACTTCTGCCCGGTTTATGTGTGTGATCGGCGCCGTCTATCGGGGGGTTTTCCGCCTACCATTCTTCGTCTGTTGGCCCGATTTCGTTGAGCGATGGCTCGTCCGGTCGCTCGTGTTGTCGTCCATCTATCCACTGTGAGCTTTGACTGTCCTCCACGACCGTGTCGAGATATTCCCCCGAGTGTTGGAATAATCGAGCCTCTGATTTGGTCGTCCATCCTATTTTGCGTGCCATGTCTCGCCCGTTGGTCCGATCCGGTCGAGCGATGACTCATCCAATTGCCCCTGTTGTCCGCCATACGATTGTTGTGGGTTTTTTGACGTAATTCTCCCCTGCGTCGAGGTATTCCACCGAGTGTTGGAACGCTCACACCTCTGGCCTGACAATCCACCACACTCATTCATACCGAGAATCGTTTTGCGAGTGGAAACAGGGGATGCCGATGCTCAAACGGCAATCGTACTAGCTCATAAAATAGCATTTATTTATCTTATCTTCCCTGTTTGTTGCACCGTCTTTTCCTATCGGCTGAGGTCGATCGACCTGTGGGAAAAGGAATGTAACAACTATGGACAGTATTTCACTTCTCTTCCGCTGATTACGTTTCCGCGGCTAATGGCTAAGTGTTCGGACTGCTGTTGTGATGTTTGTTTATTGTTCACGTGTTCGATTCTTGGGCATGACTGGCACTTATGGTATCCATCAGCGTAGAATTTACTTTGTTATCCCCCGTGGTGGGCATCAATGCAAATTGCTTGTAAAAAGTATCCTTGTCCGTTATATCACCAGCCGTTTTGTAGAATGTGCTCCGTCCACATTTACGTTTCAACGAGCCTCGCCATACCATCGGAACTGGTTCGGTTTGAGGACCGAGAAAATTCCGAGCACCCGGTCGGCAGGATATGCATACCCAGGCTACTGCACACTGTCCGCTTGTTTTGTTCAGCTTTATGTAATCGGATCAGGCCGGCTATTTTGGATAGCTGCGATCAGTAGAAATGAAGTGATGTCATTTGTAATGTCTCTTCAGTGTCATCATTGGATGGCCATGGCTCGGTCATTTTTATTTACGTGAATGATGTTGTGATCCGTACGGTTAGTCCCGCACTCAAGTCGGTCACTCCTGTTTCACAGATCTTACCACGTAACGAGTGGATGTGACCTCACTCATTCTCCCACATGTCCGGACCAGCGCTGATAGCCTGCCCCATCCGACGAACGTTATAAACGAATTAGTCGGCTTGTTGCCACCTCCCCACTCACTCAGATATGTCTAATTTTGGTATCTGAGTGCGACGCTGTACACAATGCCGAACAGAATTAAGCCGACAATTTGCGGTCCTCTGTGTATCCATGACTCGCAGGTCGGGCTCTAAAGGTTTTCTCGCTGCATTCTAGTCGCATTAACTTCGATGACGTTATACCTCCTCTGTATAACTACTCACCGACCGATGCTGACTGTACTCGTAGACCCGTAGAACCTGTCATAGTCCATTAACCAGACCCCTTCGTGTGCTCTTCCTTTGATTATTATTGTGATATTCTGAAACTTTTACTACGAGAAACAGTGAAACAACTGAACTTTAGCACATGGTTCGATGCGGCACTGAGGACACAACAGCTGCTATCAAAATAATGTTTTAGAGGGATAATGTTTAAAAACGTTAACGATGTAGTCAACCAGATCATGCAGTAGAACTAATCATTTTCGGTCACCGCAATAACATATTCTCGATTGTGGATTGTATTCTGTTTTGCCTTTCATTGTGTTTGCAATTTTTAGGTGACCGCGTCACTGGTAGTTTGACTGTCCGACGTTCCGTACGTGACACACGTGGCTTAGAATTTTCGCTCCGCGTGGATCCCCTTCGCGACCAGCCGGTTGTCTATCAGTCTTATCTGTTAGTTAATTAACAACAGCCGATCACACTGAATGATAACTCTTCCCGTTGTGCTCAGATGAATATTTCTTAATGATTCTATCACCTGTAAATAAAAGTTATTTTGGAGTAACTGTATGTTTTCACTTCTATTGAACATACACCATGCCTGGCTATTGTCTTCATCTATAATTTTTGCTATCATGGTAGTAAACTTCTGTTCCTAACCCTACCACGGTCGATTAATTCTTCATAGGATATGGTTACTATATGAGCATTGTCGACCACTCCTGGCTGGCACGAAACATATTAAGTTACCACTAGTTTTGCCCATAGGCGTCTATAGACAATCGTCTGGAATTGAAAAATCAGTCCTTTATCACATACTAACCAAGAAAGCGAGCGCATGCAAATGGATATGTTTGTTGGTGATGGTGTATTCGTTTGCGGTCTGTAACTGTTCCGACAGTAGCCTAATCTCAGATATCAACAGCTTTTTGGACACAGTACTGGAGTTGTCGTTTGTTGAACGTCCAGTTGTTCAATAAACCATAAACAAATTTTACTGTGCCTTCCGGAATGCCTTTCATTATTTTCGGAAGTCGGGCAAACGTTCACCATAGTTTGAATCTTATGTACAAAGTAGCACTAGACGTTGCATTCCTGTGTTATCCGTTCCGTGTTTCCGAGAACTCCTAAGTACCACTTGAGTAATCCTGTAAACAACCACATCAACTTCAATTTGAACATCACTCACAATTGATCGCAGCTGTCGCATTCCCGTAGACTTTCCATTCGGCCCCTTTCGGAAAGAAGCACTAGACTCGAGTTTTGCTCTCATTAGAGCTCGTCACTAGTGCATATTGTTGCCATGGTCTAGACTAGAACTCCGGCCACGCTGTTCATGAGGCAACCGTGTTTACCACTGCGCCACTGATCTCACGTTAGGCACGACCGACTTATCATATATGAACGCTCAACCACTTTCGCTTGTGAGTAATGATCAGGTCGCCCGATCGCCTCGAGAGGAGACACAGTTCCTGTCTGTTAACTCCAATCGATGACCCCTCGATTGAAATTAACCAAATCCCCGACTACTCATCAGTCACCACATCGACTGTTAACTTTCTTGACCTGTCATTGTGCTTTCTGTAACACTCACTCCTGACTTTCATCTACTCCGAAGCTGATGTGCGAACGCTCGGTGAGGAGTGAAATTACACATCTTGGTTACCTTAACTATGTTTTGACTGTTTTCGTTAAACTAGAAATTAATCTCTATTTGGCTATTCGTAATCAAACGAAATCAGACCCGTGTTCGATTTCTCTCGTCTCCATTTCTGTCAGTCTCACTCATTTCGTTCGCACAGTTCAGGCGTGCACGTCGATCGATTAGCTCTGATGTAGGCGAAAGGGCCGGTCAGACCGTCTGAAATTTGGACCATTGCCTGTTGTCGATCAATGTTCCAGACGTTCGTGTTAATTTCTGAGTTCCCATTTTCCTTACAAAACGCGGACGAACGTCTTGAACTAAGGCATGGGTTACCTTGAGTAACTTTGTTTGGGTTTACAAAGCATTTTATCCTTAGGTGCTCCAATGAATCGTATCACGCATCACTGTAATGGTGTTTAGGCTTGACACGCAAATTCCTTGACTGCTTTCTTCTCCGATTATAGGATTTCAGCGCGTTTCTCAATCCTGAATTTGATCACAAACATTGGATTAATGAAGCGCTCAAGTCGGCTGTGTTGGAACATAACGTGGAGGTAGGCGGCTGAATGTTTGTCGTTTTATTTATGTCCGACAGTGTTGTGACTTTTTTCTCCTGCCACACCACTTTTTTAAAACTCTAATAGATGCCCCACTGGTTGTACGAATGCGTGCAGGTTCTACATCCATGGCTTGTGTAGTTCATCTAGTAGAGTTTTGACTGCTTATTTCAAGTGTTTCATTTTCATTGCTTTGATTATCGTCGTACGCACCGTCGACAGTAGTTGCAAACGATTGTGTCCGTTGTGATTTAGAAATGCTCGTGAGTCCTGTAAAGTGGTGGTCTCTGTAGCGCATTGATAAACAATTAAGAACAGAATAGGCAGTTTTTCAAGCTGGCCCTGAGTGTATCGATCATATCTCCACTTGTCACGTACACTGGAGCATCCATATTCCTTTTCTCACCCAGTGACCGTGGTATTTTCGAACATGAGGGCTGCTCTTGATTCAGTTGCCCGACATGCTCTCTGGAACTTTTTATTGTAGGGGATTACTGTGGAGTCTTTCAATCCGTTGAGGCCACAGCGTTTTCGATCTGACTGTGGAGTACACATTTTTGGACGGATATCTCATGCGTTCTCTATTTCGAGTGGCGTTAGACAAAGTTGTCCGATCTCCCCTTTTTCTTTAGCTACGTGATGGACGATGTTCCGGCCGGCGTACTGGGGTGTGTCAGGGATCCATGTGCTAATGTTGGATGTTGGAACAACATTACTTTACTTGGTTTTGCTGAGAATATTGTAGCGAAAAGGCGTCCAATAAAGCACAATCTTTATTGTCCAACTCGCTAGTTCCCATGCTCCGCGCGCGCTCGCGTTTATGAGTCAACATTCCAGTCCACAACACCCCCAGGTTTCCGTTCACGCGTCGTGTGCACTTCTACCCGGTTTAGGTGTGTGATTGGCGCCTTCTACCCTGGGGTTTTCTGCCTGCTATTCCTCGGCCGTTGATCCGATTTCGTTGAGCGATAGCTTGTCCGATCGCTCGTGCTGTCCTCCGTCTATCAACCGTGGGCTTTGACCGTAATCCACAGCCGTGTTGAGATATTCCTGACAGTGTTGGAATAATCACACCTTCAATTTGGTCATTCATTCTATTTCGGCCGCCACGTCTCGCCCGTGGGTCCGATCCGGTCGAGCGATGACTCATTCGGTCGCCCACGCCGTTCTCCATCCGCTCACCGTGAGTGTTTGAACGCACCTCCCCCCTGCGTTGGGGTATTCCGCCGAGAGCTGGAAGGCTCGTACTTCCTGCCTGACAATCCCCCACAATATGTATACCACGCTGAGCCGGCTAACTGATAGACCGGTCTATATGATATTCACTTTGTATCCTCAGATTGTAGTGATGTTGCAAACTTGAGTTTGTTTCGAACCTACACATGTTGCTGCAAGGTAATATCATCCCATCAGCCCATAGTTTACAGATGAAGTCTGCTTTCCGATGACGACAGCACCTACTGTTTGTGCTAATACTAGTCATTTAGGACGTCACTGTGCCGTCCGACTGTGGACCAAGGGAATTGTTTACAATTCGTGTGTGTGCTTTCTTTCGTCCTATGTTGCAAGCACTTGTTCCATTCGTGTGGAAACTATACACAGACTGTCGATATTCGACTACGGTCGTCTGTGCTAGTGGGCGTGTATCATGCTGTCTGACTTTGTCAGCAATGCGACAGTCCATTGGCGTGCGTTTGGGAAATGTGCAAGTTTTCAGCCGATGACCGATCTATTGAAACTTCACAGAGTACGCTGGTGGGGTCACGCAATCGGTATGTTGACGGAGCTTCTGTAACATCATGCACTTTCCAGTACGGTTGCTGATGATTTGAAGAACTTGCGTGATGGCCAGGGAAGGACGTGTCCGTGTGTTATGAACGCCTCAACGGCCCCGCCCAGCATAGTTGGTGGATGTGTTGGGGGGTTGGCGGTCATCTAAACCATTCGCAGTGGCCGCTCTCCTGCCTATCTCTGTAACGTTGTTTACCCTTCTTCATGAACCCTTGTTGGTTTTTGCTTAGTTCTTCCTCCTCATGCATTTGCACTATTTTGTCTGTCTATCACTTTGTGAACTACTGTCACAATCAACGACAACCCGAGCCATGGTGTACACAGGTTCAACGCCAAACTAATAATGATGATGCTGGTGGCGGCCAGGTCTTTTTGATTTAGGGTTTGGTGGGTATCGCTTTTTACTGCTATTCACACGCGACTTCCTGCTCATTTGAACGGAGAAGTCAGAGATAGTTTTTTGCACAATTTATGTCCCCAGCACATCTCAAGTATTCTGTGGGTTTATGTAGCAAGGTTCAATGGACATTGTGAAGCTAAATGATAAATTCGGCGACCACACACACACACACACACAGTTGGTGACCTCCACCTCGGATTAGTCTGTCACAGTGACCGAAGCCAAAGGACGCTCGCACGTAACCAAAAACGGTTTTAGACTTCTCTGTTGAAGTTTTATTATGTGAAATGGTTGTCTTACTTTTCTTTCTTATTCTTCAAGGTTGCATCACTCGAATGGCTGGGTTGGGTGTTAAGTTTGGCACGTAATTATCTCCTTTGTCGAGCACTCATCCGAGTATCGCAGAATGAGAGGTGTATGGTTGATTATCGCTTAGAAAACTGTAATCAGTTACTAACAGGTTGCAAAGTGGTCACATTCTTCTCCATGACTTGAATCTCTGTAATCCCCACAAACAGCGCACTGCGTGTATCGCGCGATGGTGTGGCATATTCGAGATGTTTCTCATCCAACGAAGTCTGAAACTGTGCTAGCACGGTCGGTCGATGGTAGTGTCTGCCGATCCCTGCGGTATCCCGGCGAACCTCGTCAATTCAAACACTGTTTTTAGCACACTGGACTAATGCTTCAGATGCACCCACAGGCAAAATCATACTTTTTACACATCTTCATCGTGCGTCGACCAGGTCTTTTAAAGGAAGGCTGAGGCGATGGGAATGTCATCGGTGACGTAATTTGAGGAACAAACTTCGTGCTTTAGGTAAATCACCGAACATGTCGTCAAGGCCAAAACACCCCTCAAGATAAATGAACTTCTCGACGGTGTAGAACTGTTTGCCATGCACAGGCGTCTATCGGTCTTGTAGCAACTCAAATCCAAGATTCTTGCGGTTTTCTGAAGCTGTTGCAATCAATCGACCAAATCCGACCCTGTGTGTTCAGAAACAGTTGCTCGTAAACTTGACCCTTCCCTGGACTTAGTGACCTTTCTAAACCCACTGACTGACTATCCAGCCTACCTTCCTAACTGTTTGATATAAAACAACCGTTTCATGTTATTGTAAATTTGGTACTGATGAGTCACTACGAAATGCTTGCATCTACCAGTTTTCGTTTTCTGACCGTTTTGTTCAAACTTCTGAAGGGAATGAACTGTTTCAACATTTTTTGTCTGAAAAGATGATGCCAACTTCCTAGTCTGTCTTGAATTTTTTGAGCTGTCCGTCAAACTTTACTGGTTGGGAGCACTGTCGTCCACATTTTTGAAGTATTGTGCCAGCAGCATTCCCCTTCATCCGTATCCATAGTCGATTAAAGCGCCTCGCGAGGTCTCGTGCAATGCAGATTTGAACGATAGTGTAGTCGTGCAATACCACTGTAAACCGTTCCGGTCGTCAAAGGCGGGGATAAACCGCCATTAAGCTTTCTCTGGCCTGTGGTTTGACTGAATTTCTTGGAGGGTATTAGCGTACATCTCGGACACGCTTCTCTTCGTTGACAGTCTCAACGTTCAGCTCTTTCAAAGACCATGTAGTATTTAGGAGTTCCGCGTTGTTTCATCCTTTACACACGTGACGGTTCTCCTGTCTCAGTCATTGAGTGAGGATGTGATCAACGTAGTTACATCTGGAGTGAAGGTCAGCCTGCGTCTCGCTGGTGTTATCTTTACCACATTGCGACTTTACTGCACCATCAATCGGACGAAGTTTTTCAGTCGTTAGCACACATTTTGCATACTTCCTTGAAAATGAGGGCTATGTCAACTCAACCCCAAAGTTTCTGAAGTGGTACAATCAGCTTCTTTACGTGAGCTGTGTTTTCGTCATGAGGTCGAAGCAGTTCATCATCGACTTCATTATAACGTTTCATTAACCTAAGTTCTCGCAATGCTTCAGTTTCGCTCGTTGACGAAACAGTCACAGCTTAAGAGGCACTGGGTATGTCAGGAGTTGTAGACAGTAGCGCTGGTAATCATTTGAATAGCCGCTAGCTATACGTTGTGTATAATCACATACTTTGTCCTGCGAACTGTTATTTACTGTCGGCTTCTTTTCGCTTGTGACTCGGATGAAATGAGTGTTTTTAGCAGTTCTGCACCACAGCAGCCCGTTCTATCTTGATAACGCATAATGTGTCTACCAAGCCACACCATCCTCTTTCAGTTGCTTTGTGAGCGCCAGACGCCTATGTTGGCGAACGAATTTGTACTTGCCCGAAGATGGAATATTTCGACGAGCGTCGGAAAATAAATTTTAATTCATACTTGTTTACTCGAATTTGCCTGTTCCTGAACTTCAATTGCCTTTTCTTTTCTTTTCTCTTATTCGTGAACAGCAAAAGGCTTCGGAATTGGTTCTACAACTTCAAACTCAAATGAAAGTGAGTCACATGTAATTTTGCTTATTTTGTCAGTCCTTGTTATCCACGGTCTTGTAAATTCATCTACTGAATTTTTTATCTGTTGTATTTCCGTGTGTGTGTCCGCATCGGTTTGTGTCTCTTTGGTCCTATCTACGTTTAATGGTACTGTACCGTGCCGTTTCAAAAACTGCAACGTCGCTGATCCGAACTGTTTCATCCTTTTCAGGATGTCATGCAAACTGTGGATCGGGCATGCTTGGATGCTATGCATTCCATTCCGCGGTATGTTGTTTTCGCTGATTGTCTGGACGCCACACATTTTTGTTGTTCGATTTCGCGGTTTATTTTGTAGCGAAATACTATACTTCTGGACATTTCCTCCACCAAACCTGACGAATAGATCAACCGTGCATGATTGTCGCAGTCCCATTCAAAACGTGTCACATTTTCTGATCTGTATTGTTCGGCTTTGTTCTCCATAGCGTCATTCGCGAGGTTGAGGCACTCAAAGTGGATGCGACTGCTTTGGGTTCCGAATTGGACACAATGCGCGAGTCGGTCAGTCGGGTAAGCGTCGTCTGTGTTGTGAATTGTCGTCTCATTAAGCCAACGCCTTCGTCTACCTGGCTGCCCACTTCTCATATTGTTGTAATCGATCCCTATGGTTTTTCTTGTTTTAGGTTGATCCGAACAGTCAACAGACAATCTCTCGTCTTGCTGAACTCGATCGAACACGACGAAATGCGCAGGCAGCAGCTAACGCGCTACGTGAAACCGAGCGCTGGTCCACTTTGGTGCATGCGATGGATGAGCTAATGAGTGCTGGAGAAGTTGATCAAGTTAGTCGAGTGGCTTATTTATTGGTTATTTGAACGTGCGTGTGTTTGAAGGTTGGACGCATGTTTTGTTATTTTTTACCCAAGAATTAACTGCTTGCTGATCCGTTTATCAAGTTAAACCTTCATTACCTATCCATATGCTAGTTTCACCCTTGACATCAAACAGTACACTTTCTCGGCTCGCTACGCCCTGTACTTACTTGTGTTCGGTAGCTTTATCGATCAAGTGCACGCACTTCCTTGTGGGTAGTCATTCCTTTGTCCGACAGGTGTTTGCAGGTAATTTCCGAATTAATTTAACATTTAGTTGTGCCATCATCGGTTGCATTTAGTTGCTCCACTAAGGACAGAAAAATCATGTTGAATAAACTGGAATACTGGGTCAGTTTTTATGAAATGTACCTTGCGTCGTTAACGTGCAATATTCTACTTCAATAATGGACTAGTCTTTCACCTTATTGCCACCCAGAATTAACAGTAGAGTTTAGACCACACCACTATTCCGCATGGTTTGCTTTCGTCAGATTGCTGATGAGTTGTTTGAAGCCACGTGCGGTTTTCGCTGGTTATTGTCATTGGGTGAGTTAGTAAAATGTCCCTGTGTCGTCCATTATGTTTTTAAGCTCAGAGACTTTAGTCGTTCACGGTTTCATTGTTACTAGACCATCACCACTTGATCTTCATTAAGTTCGTCAGCTAGTTCACATTAGACAGAACTGATCGCGTGAACCCCTCTGTGTATCATAATCATCGTCATCAAGGAACAAAAAGATGTTTTTTTGTGTGTGAGGATTTCACTATGTACTCCTTTTACTTATGGATCATGTATGTAGATATGTCTTCTTTATGGAGTTTAATATCTAGCCTTTCTGTTTAATTAGTTATCTGTGCACGACGGATTTGTTAGTTCACGGGTTGTTCGAATAGTTTATATCGAATCGTTGGTTGCAGCTTTTCGCATGTATGAACTATGTCTAGTGTCCCATCTGTGTGAACTATTCGCTTACTGTTGGCATGGGTTTTAGCAATCGATATCGATGGTTGATCACTTGTTAGAAATAGTGGTCAGTTTAGTTTGCTTGATGAAATTGTGGTGAAGAACGTTGCCGCTGAATTTATTAAGTCGGGATACAGTTTTCTGACGTACACCATTTCAAGTGACAGAAGACCTCATTTCTTTTAGTAGGGTTGTATAGAATCCGTAATAGTTCACGGTTACATAAAGTTTATTGGACAGCTGTAAACATCTAGTTTCGAACATAAAAAAAGGCGGACCGATAGAAGTTTACTCGGATCAGACCGGTTCTGTACACGAGGGATTACCAGTTACCGAACGAAAGCATGCCGCGAGATTTGAGCATTTCATTTGCTCTTTTCAGCCGCCGTCTTCTAAAAGTTGTAAAACCTACTCTGTATTTATTTTAGAGATCATCCAGCTTGACACCTTGAGATCAAGTCAAACTGACAACTACCGTCCAATAGTCCGGTAATCTCTGGATAGTAGGGAAACACATGGGTACCAATAAGCACGTAGGAATAGCTGCATATAAATCCGATATGAGATGTCCCACACATTAGGAATGTCATGCCACAAGAACATTTTTGGTCATCAATGATCGAACGGTCAGACAACGAATGCTAGCTACCGCGGAATCGGTTGCTATTCGATTACGCGATCCAGTTCTTTGTTCTCAAAAGGAGTTCGTACTAACCGTTCAGTTGCAGTTTCCAAAGGCCACATCACTAACTTCAACCTGGACTTCTGTGCCCTAATTGCGAACAAATTTATAAACCCCTCATCGTAATAACTGATGACTCGTCGTTCGAGTGGTTTGTTTGGAATGTTGTGCCTTGTTATATCGAATGAATTTTGTTGAACGTACATAATTGTGTTGATCTGATGAAGAATTATCGGAAAGACTTGTTCGTCACCGTTGTCTTTCATAAGTAAAAGTGCCCAAGTTCAACACGTCTGACAAGGTGACCTTCATCTAAACATAAGTATGTCGTCTGTCGCATAACTCGAAGAAAAGGGATGGACAGCGATTAAAGCGAAGATTTAAACGAATGTTAATTTCCCTCCAAGATTCGAGGCACGGCTACAAGAGAACGACATATGTTCGTGTGAAGCTTGTCAGTCATGCTCTTGTTCAAAATCAGAAAGTGTAGGGTCTGTGTAGCTGCACAACACCCTTCAGGAGTTGTCTATTGAGTATACTCACGATGACGTCTCTCCTGCGACCATCTTGGTCTTCGTGAGCCTCTTTGACGAATAATAGCCAGACGTATGCCCAAGTGTTTGGTGCACACGATGAAAACTGAAGACGCTAACAGAACGTGAGAGCAGAAATCCCATCTCATTCACCACAACACACATGATGGAAATAGGTCACGTTGTTCACTCAACTAAGTCGTTCGACGTGCTATTGCTTAGTCGGAACTCAGAATTTATTCACGTTTCCCTGGGCATTGTCAGTCAATAATCGCCCTCCGGCACTATATGTGTACAAACATTTGACTTGGCAATCTGTCTGCCTTAAAATGGACAACACTCGCACTTCCACTGTTAGGTTTTTTCTTTCACTAACCGCAGGTTTGATATATAATCTATCGTATTATGTTCGCTTCCGGAAAGACTTAACGAATTCTTTCTATGTCTGTCTTCTTTCGTTATTGGCTAACCGGATCAAGGGAACTCAATGTTCCAGATTGATAGTTTGGCCAAATTTACGATCTAGGATCAAACGGACTCTGTACACAGCAGATAACCGGTATTGATTGACAGCTAATAAGGCAGTGACGTATAGGATTACGCCAGGCGGTTAAAGAAAAGTCCACAATGCCAATGCAGAGTACGTTATGTGCAGCAAGCCGGGGGGGGAATGTTTAGTTAACATTTAATCCAACCACTATGTAGATGTATATATTGATGGACCTCAATGTTGTTCGACCAGTGGGAAATTGGGCATGGAAAGAAACAGAGTTGGTATTATGAGATTTCGCGTATGGTCTTGTGTAGCGCACGATGCTGGATGCGACATTCTGGGGTTCGATTCGACTAGCTGTTTAGTTGCATTAATCCGAAGACATTCTGTCATGAAAATTGTCGTTTTCAGCTTTGAGCTATACCGGTGACTACTATGGTTCGGGTTGCCGTTGGTCCTATCAATACTCCGCTGGGTAGCAGAGTAATAATAATAATAACAGTAATAATAAGTACGAACGGAAGAAGAAAGAAGGGAAGAAGATTTAAAGAAACACTGTTCAGCTTGACGGTAGATGCTTCCATCACTCGTAACTACATCATCGTTTGACCGAGCTTCGGTTTCTTCCAACCATCGGCAGCCGCATTGAATAATGTGCGATGCGGCAGACGCTCCGCCGACATGCGAAGTACGTGACCCAACCAGCGAAGACTGTGCATTTCCTCCATTGTGGTTATCGGTCGCTAACCTGCACATTCCCCAAATACGCACTAACAGACTGTCACGTTGCTTCGACAACTGAGGGTCTACGACGCCACAAGTTGGCGAAATTTACCGAGTGCGTTACAATCTCTTATTATCCTCGCGGGCATCTCGTTAACGATAGTACGAGCTGGTGAGATGACACTACCCAGGTAGGTGAAGTGGTCGACAGTTTTGAGCGACCTGCCTGCAATCGCAAAGGCAGGTTCAACATCAACGCAATCGTTTACGGGTACTTTGCACTTTGAGGTCGCGGATTGTACTTTGCGCAGACTTAAAATGTCATTTAATCGGTTCAGCGTGAGGTACGTGTTCTCCGCAGAAGAACCAAGTAAGGCAATGTTGTCCGCATGCTCAATATCGGTCAGCTTACAACCTGGCAGAAGCTCCACTCCCAGTTCCTCGAACTTTTCGAGTGCTTCTTCCAGAATATCATCCACCACATGGTTAAAAAGGAATGGGGAGATCGGACATCGTTGTGGAGATAGTTGCTCATAACTGCACGCTCTTCACTCATAGCGAGCCTGCGACGACTTCAATTAGTTGACATATTTCACCGGGACTCCACTGCTTACAGAGTGTCCGGCAGCCGTGTCAGACCAAAAACTACCACCACCGCTGGCTGAGAGGAGGAGTGCCGATGTCCCAGTGTCTGTCGTAAAGCGAAGCTATGGTCGAAACACCCGCGACCTGGTTGGAAATCTTTCTTTTCTTTCCCCAGGTTCCGTCGTTGTTTCGAGAGCAGTCGCGTTAAGAAATCCGTGAACAGTTTGAACGCGATAGGCACAAGTTCTGTACTTCTGTGTTTGTCACACGAAGCCCTAGTACCTTTTTTCATGGACGCCAGTTTTCCGTACGGAACGGAGGAGTGTGGTCAGTTCAGACAAAGTCTATCATTGCTGTTGTCCAGAATCGACTTATTGAATACACTACGATCACTTGTTCACCGTTTTTATACTGGCACTGTTCCAAACTACTGTCTGTTCATATCAGACGATGAATTAATAAGAGTAGCAGACTAGATATCTTTATCCATTGCACGATCTCTGGACAATGTGGTTTGACATCGCGTTCAGAGACAAGGTTATGCATTTCAGGCCTAACCCTTTCAGATATCTATTTTAGCTCTGCGGTATCTAGCCAACTTTTTGCCCGTTGATGTGCGAACTATTTGAACCGTGTTTACGGACCCTGGGATCTATTATAAATAAGAGCTGGTATTATCTGGGTGTCAACATCGGGGTTTATCTCTATCTACCTAGCGGGGACCAATAAAGTGACTTTATTACTAACTAGAACCCACATCTGATTCCAACTCATTAACTATTTATAGCACACTTTTTACCGCTAGATATTCGTTTTGATTTTCCTTTGGAAACGATTGGAAACGAATTCCGTGTTCTGGCTATTCTTGCTGTTCCCGCTCGTGTCTGAGATCTCAATTTATTCAGCCCATTTAAGTTCTTTTTTCCCCGCTATTTGTTTTGAATTTTTTTTAGTACGTTAGATTGTAACATTATGTGGCATTATCAAACGGTTATGCATGTTGGTTCTTATTCAATTAATTACACCTTTTATACATTCCATGTTTCTTTGTCATCGATGTTTTGTTCTGTCTTGTTCAATCAGTTACATTGGTATCGTTTCTGTTCCCATACATATAGATATATCGCTCTCCTTTGCTGTTTAGGTCTGTTGCAACATCGAAGGAATGGAACAGTGTTTGGTAAGCTTTATTTCATCTGCTGCCTATTGTTAGATAGCGTTTGAACACTGCTCATTTGCCTCTTAAATGACTGGTTGGAAAATGGTAGAATTCCATAAGAAGTGTTTCTTTTCTTAGTGGCCACACACTCGTTGACACTTAGGCTGACTTATCAACCAAGCCGTCATAGATTTTATCTTCCTGGGTTCTGAATTTTAGCTTGATACTGAACCTGGCCCACACGTTCCTTATTCTGGCAAAGAATATCAATTATCGTGTATTATGTAAAAGTGTTACCCGTCCGGTCGTTATTGACAATGTTTGATGAGTGACATGGAAGAAGTTTTGAGTTAGAGGTAACAGCAACAGGAAAGATATATGAGATTTAGATAGTGATTACTTACTGGAACTTTGCTTTGCTCCATCACAACTTATTCATCGCTGCGCACCTGTCCACTGTCGATACTTGTTTCTTTGTGGACAAGTTCCAGAAACATGTAAATCGTGGTTCGTAAACTGCTACGTTATGAAGTTCGCAGATCTTCGCTACTAATTAGCTTCCTCTTTCGTTTGCCGGACCATTTGTCGGGTTTGTCTTAGATGTGTTAATCGATGAATTTGCATGTTTACTTACTCCACTACTGTCTCGTCTCTGCTTGTTGCGCCGGACGACAGCTCAAACCATCTCATTTGACTGAGCGCAAGACTGATTACCTATATGTATGTATGTGTACATAATAAGCTTCAATGATTGAGTGTTTCTGTGTATATGGATTTACTTGTAACTAAGATATTTTTGTCTTACGTTCATTTATTCAATCTACATTTTGTTCTCTATGCTCCTATTATCTGATCTGTAGGCCTCCCTGACACATCTTCCGGACTATGCTGATCGAGTTGCTCTGGTTGCACAGCATAAGAACTCACTCGAAAGTCTCATAGCCCCTCAATTAATTCGGGCGCTAGAGCACACCGTTCCGACGGGGTCTGTTGCGGACACGGAGACCGATATGATCTATGCAAAGCGAGAGGCTAGGCATCTTATCGATTTATTCCGTCGGATTGGTCGACTGGAAGCTGCCGTGAACTACTATACTAACTGGTTGAAGGTGAGTTGTGTTACACATGCCTTTGTCTTGTGTGCGAACAGTCAAACTATTGTTCTGGTTCTGATGTGTATGCGGTTGGACTGAATTTTCTCCCAGTGATATATAACGCAATTTAAGTCAATCTAATGAGCTCGGCTTGTTTGCTTGTTGCACAGTTTTCCGTAACTCCTGCTAACCAAGTAGACAATATCCCGACTATCTTGGTCCCTATGATAAGGTGGGCCAAGTTTACCCCTTACCTTGGTTCGGAGAGCCATACTAATTAAAGCTTCAGGCTGTTCCGGTATAATCTTGCAGCGGAGTCTATTTCATATTTTGCAATAAGAATTCACACCGTTAATAACCGCAGAAACGCTGACGGTCATTTTGCAGCAACAACTGACTGAATTCGAGAAGGCGAAACTAAAGCTGATGGAGACGTTGACGCGGAAGCTGAGTATGCAGAATCCGGCTTCCGGCACAATCTCACAATCTCACCCGCCGATCAAGTTCATTGAAAACTCAATCTCCGAGTTCCATTTTGATCACTCCTCTGGAGTCCATCTCAATATCTGATATCGAACACATGAGGACGTATTCGAGGTGAAGCTGGCCGCTGCCGACGATGTCCAGCGTGCCCGACTGCTATTGCCCAAACTGGATCCTTTGGAGTTCGAGCGTTATACAAACTTCATTCTGCCAAAGAACGCTGGCGATGTCCGTTTCGATGACACAACCAAGTGGTTTAGCCAAACTTTCGGAGAACAGTCATCCCTTTTCAACGTCCGATACTAGTGCTTCCAACTGACCAAAAGCTAATCGGACAATTTTACCACCTATGCCGGAAACGCCAACACACTGCCTGTCATGAATCCGAAGAATGGGCAGATTTATGTGCTTGATGTTTTTTTGATTGATCGGGATTCAACGCCCATTTCAGGTGTTGATGCCATTCGGTTGATGGGTTTCACCACCGTTAATCCCAATGAATTTCTGCATAAGTTAGTCCATTCCGATCTTCCCGACCAGTATTCATGTGTTTTTGATTCGACTCTCGGTTACATGCCAGGCGACGTTAGTTTATCTGTCTTCAGTGATGCCGTTCCTGTTGCGTTACCAGTTCGTAGGATTCCTTCGGCCATGCGTGATAAATGTAAAGCGGAATTAGACCGACTTGTTCGAATTAACGTGACTGCTCCGGTAGAAGAACCGACCGATTGGGTCAGTCAGATTGCCGTAACTTTAAGGAATTCAAATGATATGCGGTTGTGTATCGATCTCAAACCACTGAATAAGATACTTCGAAGAGAATATTACCGAATATCCATCATCGGTAACTTTCTGCCAGAACTGAGTCAAGCACAATTTTTCACACAGGTATACCTATCTTCGGCCTTTTGTTAGTTAGAACTAGACAAGCAGTTCAGTTACTTTACCACATTCAGAACTCCCTTTGGATGGTTTCTTTGGTTGCGTTTGCTTTTCGGATTGAAGGTGTCCAGCGAAATTTTCCAATAACCTATAATCCGGGCACTTGACAAATTGAAAGGAGTCACGTGTATCGCAGATGACGTGCTAATTTTTGGAAGAACTAGAGCATCACGACAGAAACCTGGAGGAATTTTTGATGTGCTGCACCAATCGAGGAATTCGCTTGTCACGCGACAAAGTGGCTTTACGAGAAGAAGAGGTCACTTTTCACGGACGCTTGCTTACATCAAATGGACTCACAATAGACCCTGAGAAGGCAAAGGCTATAGTCACGATGCCAGCTCCTGAGGATGTGAAAGCAGCATCACGACTGAATGGTATGGTCAATTATCTGAGTCGGTTCCTCCCAAACCTATCCGACATGATACATCCGATCCGCATACTGACCCATAAAGAAGTACCATGGAAGTGGAACGAAGAACAACAGAGCATTCGGTGAAATCAAACGAGTTAGTACCGAGGTCTATGTATTGAACTGTTACAATCCAGCATTACCTCTGGTCATTCGAAGTGATAGCAGTGAAACTGGCCTGGGGGCGGCATTATTACAAAACGGAAGATCAGTAGATTACCGAAGCAGAAACCTTTCACCCGCTAAGCGAAGCTGTGCGCAGATTAAGAGAGAAGTGCTGGCAGTAATATTCACCCTGGAACGATTCAGCACTTATACTTTTGGTAAGAAAACAATAGTTCTCACCGGCCGCAAAACCGGTAATTTCAATAATGAAGAAACCGTTATCCGCTGCACCGAGAAGGTTACAAAGCATGCTAATCAGAATACAAAAATATGACGTTGAATCGAACTTTTGGCAGGGGACTCAGATGCACATAGTTGGCACATTGTCCGGAGCTTGTAGAAAAAGTTCCTCATTTGAAGAGCCTCATTTTGATATTATTGCGGCTATGGATTACACTATGACGGAAACCGCCCTAACCACAGACTTAAAAGAAGCAACGGCAGAAGGCGCTACGTTACAACGTCTGGCTGAAACAATTAGAAACGTATGGCCCCACGATAAGAAAAGGTTGCTCGAGGAACTACCAGTCTTCTTTAGTGATTGTGACCAATTTATCCAGGAAGGCGGCTTAATATTCAAAGGAGAAGGAATCGCAATTCTGAGAACGTCATAGCGGAAAATGTTGGAGAATGTTCACCTGAAACATACAGGAATGAACAACCGTATTCTGAGAGCAAAGAAGCTTTTCTATTGGTCTCAGATATTGAGTTCCATAAGGGACTACATACAGAGCCATAGTGCATGTCAGACTATTGACTCG